>JANAVB010025794.1:22417740-22702740 GCA_029216955.1 Iris pallida
CCTCTGAGGACCTGATGATCTCTCCAGGTATTGACTGTGCAGTTAGTATAGAGTAGCTGGACAAGTGTTGATTGCTCTATCGAAATTTCAGGTATATTGTTGGTATTTTTATTTCATTCTTTCGATTTTGTTTGTCCTTGATTTACTCTGTTATTTTAGCCTATTATTTGCAAGCTTACATTTTTCTCGAGCTTGTTCGAACATATATATTACTGGGTGGCCAACTTTTATATATTATATTCATTCTTGGTTTTTGTTCATTACTGTTGATTGAGATATAAATTACTTATAAGTTGGTATACTAGACAGCGTAGTACGTCTAACATAAGTCCATTAAAGTGGGAACTTATTCTAGTTCGTATGCTAACTTGTTTGCATTTCTGTTCCTCTATATTTTAGAACTGGAGCATGACATATTTTTGTGATGGCCCATACATAACAGACTATATCGTTTCGGGTACGTTACTGTACCAAATGAGTCTGTAATAGGATAGTGTATTAGAATCTCAATCCACAACTGCCATTGAATTTTCTTTGATTTCTCCTATCATCCTTGAACCTCGTGTTTGTAATCGAATATACTCGAATATCTTTCTTGAACTCCTTGTATCGAATTCTCGTCTTTTTCTTTTTGAAAAGACAAACATCTGTGCTTAATGATCTATTTTAATTATATTGTGTGGTAGGAGTAAGAGGGATAGAATATTTTAGGGAGTGATTATCTAAAGACGAGTATGGTAGAGATAGACACCTATACTAGATGGACCAAGTAGTAGAAATGATATTCTTCCGTTGTAGAAATTATTACTTAGAGGACATAGGAACCCATGCTTGATAGGACTACGTAAATAGCTAAGGTGGGTAGAACGTTATAGATATCCCCTAAGATGGAAGTTAGAATAGAGTACATTGTAGGATTTGACCCTAACAAGAGACCCTAAGATTACTAGACTAATCTATGCTACCTTTTGCCTAAGATATAACCTTGAATAGAAGTACTATAATGATTTAGTGATTTTTATCGAGTGCTAATATAAATATAGGTGACCTAGAAGTATTAGATAGAGTATTAAGGTTTGAGTTAGGTTAGACGACTATCTCTATATATGGTAAGACTAGCCTTGAAACGATCTATAAAAGACCAAGACTAGAAGATTGACCAATAGGTGTGTGTATCTGTTCAGCTCAGCCTCGACCCTTGCCTAGCAGATAGGCAAAATGGTTAGGTGTACTTGTAAAAATTGTATAGCATGTTGATAGTTAGAAGGAGTAAATATTTTTCTTCTATCTTGTTGAAGACATGACCTATATAGGATTAGTGTCAAATTATTAATAATTTTTCTTATAGAGTCATTAACCAATTGAACCATGATGACACTGAGGACTCCTTAGAAAGCCTTGATTTCAACCACAATATCTAAGTTTTGTATTCCTTCAAGGGAATTGTACCATTCCAAAAATCTCATTAGAAGGTTCCTGACCTTGATTTTTGCGCTGCCATCATATAAGTTACGACGGATCTAGAACTGAGAATACCTTATTTCCTGGTAGGTTATGTGAATTTAGAATCCTTTGGTACTAGTATCCTCTAGATATCGTGTTTGATTAGTTTCTTTTATAGCATATTTCATGTTTTAGTTTTGAGAATAGCATGGAAGACCAAACAGACGGCCATGAGTACATCTTCAGCAGAGAGTCGCCCGTACCAGACAAAGGAGCTCCCGACTTGTCACTTTTGGCGACAAGAAGGAACATAATCAGAGATATTACAAAACGAAGCTGGGATTATTCTATTGATTATTTAATAGTATTAATATTATGTGTCGTATATTCTTATATGCCTAATTTTGAGGACAAAATTTTCTAAGGTGGGTAGGTTGTAAGCCTCCTGAATTTTTAGAGTTATTTCTTTATTTATTTATTTTTATTATTTATTTATTATAATTATTAATAGATATTTTTTTTTATCATTAGATACTCTTTTCCTTAGCTTTGGTTTTTGGAGTACAAGAAATGTCAATATCTTGAAACATCCTTAATGAGTTTTGATCTAGACAAGTTTATCTTCAATTTGATATATTATGTTCCACTCAAACATGTTCTTTTCTATTCTATTTTGCCGTACAACTTTTGGGTCAACTTAGGCCAAAAGATTATCTACCGTAAAACTTGTCATACTTTCCAACTTAATTTTGGGACTCGACATCGATCCAACCTAAATGACCTAATTTTGATCTATTTTTAGCCTACTACACACATACCAAAGGTGTCCTACCCAATTGAGTTTACACATGCTACTTATTTTGAAATGGCAATAAGACGCGTTTATAGTCATTTTGGTGTTTAATTTTATTGGAAATAATTCTGAGACTTAACCGTATTCAGCCCAACTTAGTGGGGACCATCCTAGATTGCCAAACCATAGTTGAACCATATTAGATTGATTTAGTTCAATTTAATAGCAGCCATGTGCTCCAATCCTAACAACTTTGACCAAAGTCAAACATCCCACCCAAAGATAGAAACTTTTTTTTTCTTCTAACTAATTGGATTGATTGGTTGACCAAATCAACCCCAAATCAATCCAAATCAAAACCAAAATCTCCTTAAAACATAGATGAACAAAAGCCAATATATATATAGCCCCATACTCGGCCACCTCCTCTCCCTATACTAAAACCCGACCCCCTTCTCCTATTAAGGTCGATGGCCACATGCCTTTGGCCGACCACCCCAAAGTCCCTTCTACTCGACTTTTATGCACTCCACCACCTCCATGACGACTCCAAGAGACCCCTCTTAAACCCTATCAATCTCCGGAGGAGTTTTGTCAACTTATTTGATTGTTTAGAGGCCGAACGTGATGGTTATTTCTAGTCGTAACAAAAACCCGAATCCAGGTTTGTCATATTCTAAAATAGGTTTTAAATACATTTTCTCATATATTTTGCCTAAAACCAAATATAGTGGGTAACCCTACATGGCTTCTATGATGCACAATCGCTAACTCACATCGTTCTATGCCATTTGCCTGTGGCGTCCGTTGCACTAAAACGTGTCCAGAATTGACCTATTTCGGTGCAAGGATCCTTCTGACGACTTTCAAAACCGTTTGATCTCAAACAAACCCTTGGTAATGTCTCTAACATCTTTATTTATCATCTAGTATCATTACTTATTCATATTTGCAAGTATTTCATGCATTTGTGTTGCTGTTTTTATTTGTATTAGTTTTTCGGACACCGAAAAGTCTACCGTAACCCGACTACTTGATCTCTAAATTTCATAAGAGTTTAATATGATTTAAATCTAATTAATTTATATAAAAATTATATATTTTAATTTATTCTGATATTTCTAGAATATTTAATTTTATATTTTTTATATTGATTCACTTCCAAATTGGACCCATATATGACATAATTGTGTTGGTAAATAAATGCATTGATTTGAGTTTGTTTTTCTTAAAATAAAAAATACATATTCAGAATTTAATGTTTTTTTTCCATAAATAAAAGTATATATTTTGGGGATTTAAATATTAATTTCCTAAAATAACCTGGTGCCATATATAGTAGCATTGATGGTATATATGGTTAAATATTAATTTAGGGTTGTTGACTATATATATATATATTATATAATATATATATATATATATATATATATATATATATATATATATAGTCAACAACCATAAATATATATATATTATATATATATATATATATATATATATATATATATATATATATATATATATATATATATATATTATGGTGTTGACTATATATATTATATATATATATATATATATATTATATATATATATATATTATATATCAAATATATATATATATATTTATATATATATATATATATATATATATATATATATATATATATATATATATATATATATATATATAGTCAACAACCATAAATATATATATATATATAATATATATATATATAATATATTATATATATATATATATATATATATATATAAATTTTAGTATATTATATATATATATATAATATATATCTATATATATATAATATATATATATATCTATATATATATATATATATATATATAAATTTATGGTTAAATATATATATATATATACATAAATTTATATATTATATATATATATATATAATATATATCTATATATATAATATATATATATATATATATTTATATATATATTATATATTTTATGGTTAAATATTAATTTATGGTGTTGACTATATATATATAATATTTTTTTTATTATTTATGGTTGTGACTATATATATATATATATATATATATCTATATATATAAATATATATATATATATATATATCTATATATATTATATATATATATATATATATATTATATATATATATATATATATATATATATATATATATAGTCAAAAAAATATATATATATATATAATATTCAACAACCATAAATTAATATTTAACCATAATATATATATATATCTATATATATATATATATATAATATATATAAATATATATAATATCTATATAGATATATATATATATATATATATATTTATATATATATATATATATATATATATATATATATATATCTATATATATATATATATATAATATCTATATAAAATAATATATATATATATATATATATATATATATCTATATATATATATATATATATATATATATCATATATATATATATATATATATATAATATATATCGTCCAACACATAATATATATTATATATATATATATATATATATATATATATAGCTTCTTGTTGTGTAATTTTGATATCAATTCCTTATTTCTCAAATTACTTAGATTTATTTCGTAATTTAAATATATTAGTTTATATTATTTGGTTTCAATTTATTGACAAGTTGCTTAATAGGACAATTAGTTATTATATTTATGAAAAGTGTACTTTTTTTATAAACATAATGATTAAATAGTTTTTTAAAATATTCAAGGATTTATGATTATTACTTTTAGTTTATAAAAATACTACTTTTATCTAATAGCATGATTATATGTGTGCGTAGTAGATTAGATAGTTTAGAGTATGTATATTTACTTGTTTCATAGAAAATATGTATAATATTTTTCCAGAAATATTTGCTATTAATTTAATAATTTAAAGTAATTATTTTTAACTTATAGAATAATATTTTTTTCATGCCAGTATAATATTATATGACTATACTTGGATATAAAATAGTTTTGTAGATTATGCCTAAGTAGAGACTATAAATGGTAAGTGTGAGATCTTTGAGTTAGCATTTATTTTAGTTTATTTTCTATTACTAGGTGTTCGCGATTAGACTACAATTGGAGCCGGACCGATGATTATTCTGTTTTCGAAATGCCAGGGAAGATACCTTGCCTTTGTTCTCTGTTTAAATTAAGTTTCTATTTTTGTGCTTGTTGTTTACAGTCTTAGTTGTGTGCGTCCAAATTTGACTTGGGTGCCATCGATGTTATCATCTATGCCTTGGATGTGTGTGTCGACCTAGAGTTAGTAGACTTACCTTTAGTTGGAAAGTTATTGATATAACTTCCATGGCCTTGACATGTGTTACTACACGGCACATGAGTGGGAATTCATATGTATGAGTCGCCCATCGACTGGCCCTTGGTGCGTTGACTCACTTGATAGTTAGGCCGGGTCTAGGTAGGATGACTTGCATTGAGATGTGGATTGCTCGATTCATGGATATGACTTGTGCGATGCATGGATGGGGAGGCGTGTGAGATACCCCACTTGACCTCAGTGGTTGCCGGGTTATGGGTTATTTGTTTCCCGGTTATGGGTGTGTCACTAGAGGATATATCCAGCCCTGACTACGCGTTAGATATGGTCGGGAGGTATGCTAGTGATGCAAAGTACGACTAGGGGATATATCCATTCAATGGCCCTATTACGCCCCAGAACCAGAATACTGGAGAGCGGGGGCAGACATAGCCAGCTACGTATATTGAAATAGAATACATCTCAACTATACGGTCACGGCTGTCTAGATATGAGGGTTTACTACAAGCCAACAGTCTCTTAAGGTCAAGCCTATTGTCTCAATCTCAAGCAAATAATATAATTACAAGATGTATGATCATTAATTATACAATAAAGGCGTCCCAAATATTACATATCAGCTGATCATGAAGCTAGTCGTACAAAATGTTAGGAATAGCAAGAGTTTAAGTCATACATGATCAACTCTAGGATTTGTTAATCATGTTTACAGCCCGTAGGCAGACAGTAAGTAAGGTGCATCGAGCTAACAGGTGCTCGTCGGCTAAACGCCTCAAAAGAATAATTTTACAATAGAGTGAGCGAAACAAAATAGAAAACCCACTCGTAGCCCGGGTTCCGTCTAGTCGCCACCATCGGGCTGGAGGTTCGGTAGATCCTCGGGTGCTGCTCCGGAATCTGGCCACACAAAACCAGCTGGGTCAAACCCCAGAAAGAGCAAGTACCACAAAGGAGGCCACAAAATAAGAACAAAAGCCAGCATGTCAGAACATAAGAAAATAATTACATAATAAAGACAATTATTAAGGAGAAACCAGGCAGGTGATATATGATGAGATAACCATGGAACTCTTCAGATAACCAGGTTACAACCCGTAAACCAAACAAGGACCGGGGTTGTAACCCTTCGTCTGAACGGAACTTGGTTTCTCCTACCATTTATCGGCAAGATAAAATACAAGAAATCAGGACCTGTAATTAATCATGATTAAGGTAAAGCACGAGTAGTCATGTCATGTCATAACCTTGTACAGGATCAGGACAGGACAAGCGGGACTAGACTCCATCCAATCAATCACGGCTAAGCAAGTACTACGGCTTACTATTTAACTAACTAGGGTTATCACAAGCCTAATTACTAACAAGATGCAAGTGAGAATTTCCCAGTCCCAAGCCCTGCAGACTATCCAGTTATCCTTCCGCGGGTTGAGAGTTATAGGTGGGTACATCGCCCGGGAGACAAATGTACCCTTAGGTGACTTAGTGGGTGCAACACGCGACGGTGTGCTGGAAATGTGCTCTACTCGTCGGCAAGCTACAAGTCCAATTAAAGCGCCCAGATAACGAGATTACCTGTGACTGGAAATTCTCTATGAACTACACTTTGATCTAGTCATTAGCCTGATCCATATTCAATGTGAATCCCTGACCGTGGGAACCAGGGAGTCACGTCCTAGACATGATGCAAGACAAGACAAGTGGATTGTACTAGCAAGCAAGCAGGAACACCCACGGTGTCAAGTTGATTATACAAGTCAAGTTAGCCATCGCAACAGCATCAAGTCAAGTCAAGTTACAAGTTACAAGTTACAAGTCAAGTCAGGTACAAGTCAAGAGTGCGCTGCCACGGGCCACTATCAAGTTATCAAGTATCAAGATTAATCATGTCATGGTACTTGTCAGGAGTGCGCCACGACGGGCCACTATCAGGTCAGGTTGGTCATGTCAGGAGTGTACCACTACGGGTCACTGTCGTGTTATGCTAGTTCTTGTCATACCATGCCATATACAATAGTCATTCCAAACACATTAAGTAAAATTAAGTTCATGACAAAAGGCGTAAGGATATAAAATGGGCGTAAAATATCTAATAAAATATTAATATACAAGGCTATAGAAGAGCCAAGCTTAGAGAAATAAAACCAAAACTCCAAGAGCCAATGGATTGCGCAAGGGGTCAGAGGGTTGGATTGCACAGGAGTCAAGTGCGCCAGGAGCCAACTGCGCAGGGGTGAGCTGCGCAGGGTACCACTGTGCAGGGGTGGATGGCGCAGCAGATGGATTGCGCTGGATCAGGTTGCGCAGGAATGGATGGCACAGGGTCAGATTACGCATGAGTGGAGTGCGCAGGGATAGATGGCGCATGGGCAGACTGCGCATGAGCGGACTGCACATGAGCAGACTGCGCATGAGCAGACTGTGCATGAATCCATGCGCAGTCGGGTTGAGCGCAGTTCGCCAAGGGGTAAGCTGCGCGGTCGACGCTGCGCTAAGGAGCGCTGGCCGAGGGGGAATGCGCAATCCAGCACTGCGCTAAAGAGCGCAGGCTGCTACTCTAGGCCGAGAAGAACACCAAGAACACCAAGAATTCAAATTTCCATATCTTTGTCAAATCAAAGCCAAATCTAGATTTTCAAAGGTCTAACTTGAATAAAATCGAATTCTCTTCCACATGGAAGTATCAAAACATGCAAAAATCGAAGTTTAATAGATCAAAACCAAGGATTTTCGAAAATGGTTAAAACCTAGATCTAGAAGAATGAAAGCTCCAAATCACAAAATATCAAGTTCTAAAGTTGATCACCATGGCCTAATCTAGCTAATGAACAAATAAAAGTGGTGCTTATTTGATGGCAAGGTGCACTTGCCTATAGGTGATGGTGTTGTGTAGAGGAAGGAAGAAGAAGAAGAAATAAATGAAATAATGAGGAGAGAGAAAAGTAGGTGGGGATTTATGATGGTGGGTTGTGGTGGAATGAGGGTGGAGAATAGGTTAAGGTGTTCCTCTCATGATAACCAAACCAAACCAAACCCTCTCCACAAAATAAACCAAGCCATGTAAAAACCCAATTACGAGAACCAAAATCCGCAAGTCAAGTCAATTACAAGTACATGCCAAAATCCAAGAAAATAAAATACAGGTCCAAAATACGTATAAGCCTGATAAAATACGTATTCCGAATATGGGTGTTACACCTCTACCCACCTTAAAAGAATTCCGTCCTCGGAATTTAATCAAGGAGCTAGAGATGTAAAAGCCAGCTATACTATCCACAAGGCTACACTAAGCAAACAATCAAACAATCATACATGCAAGCAAGGGATGGAAAAGCATAAGGTATAAGGAAGACATTATACCTTACGAGTCAAACAGGTAGGGATAACGTGATCGGATATCATCCTCACACTCCCACGTTTGACTTTTCCAAGGAGCGATGAACTCAAGCAAAACGAACTAAACTGATAGTCTTGCGCTTGAGGTCTCTTTCTTTGGTCAAACATGGACACGGGCCTTTCCTCATACGAAAAGGTTGGTACCAATAACCGTTTTTTGAATGATCTAAGACATGGCTCGGGCCCGGGATATACCGTTGTAATTAGGACACATGAAACAATGACACGTGTCCCGTATAACAACGGCAGAAAGCAAGACAATAGGACACAGATACCTCTCTGCCGAGTCGGGATCTGGGCTTGGGCCAGGACGAACTGCTGAGGCCTCTGTTGCTGGAAGACTTGAGCCTGAGGCGGCAATGGCCTCGGAGGCTGGTACTGCTGCTGAAACACTTGGGCCTGAGGCAGCAATGGCCTCGACAATGGATACTGCTGCTGCTGGACTGGTGCTGGTGCTGGTCCCCTTACCGAGGGACTAGTCTTGACTGATGAGGAGGGATCGGCTCTATTCGGACAAGACCCTATCTTGTGGTCCGGTGCTCCACAAGCCAAACATAATTCCTGAGCTCTGCGACACTCTAAACAACGTGTCCTGGCTTTCCACAATGAGTGCAGCCCATTACGGAAGACTGCTTCTGCTTCTGTTGCTGAGGGAACGTGACCGACGTCACTGAGGCCGCCTGCCTTGGAGTTCCAATTGTCAAGGCCCTGACTGCTGGGGCTGGTGCTGTCGACTGGGTCATCTGCCGTGAGATCGCTTCCGACCTCCGGTCCTGTCCACGATCCTGTGGGAGGTATACTCGTGCCTCCTGGCTGCCCTCAACACTGCATCAAAAGTCTGATGCTCAAACTGTTCCACTGCTAACAAAATCTCGAGGTGGAGCCCTTGCTGGAACCGCTGGGCTCTATCAAACTCGGTCGCCACCAAAGTGGGAGCAAACCGACTAAGCCTGGAGAACTCGGCCGCATATCCATCGACCGTCCTGCCTCCTTGCTTCAGATTGGTGAACTTGGTCTGTAGATCGTACCGAGCCACCGTATCAAAGTACTTAGTCTGGAATCTCTCTCTGAATAGTGCCCATGGAATAGGGGCCACTAATCCCATGGCCTGTGCTGCCCACCAGCTGTGGGCAAGATCCAGTAACTGTAGACGCATTACGGCCACCTTCTCGTCCTCCGGGGTTCTGGCTGCCTCTAGAATGACTTCAGTATCCTGGAGCCACGCGTCAGCAGCGATAGCATCTTCACTGCCATCGAAGAATGGAGGGTTCAGGCGCTTGAAACTGTTTGCTGCACTATTCCTTGGATGACTGCCTCTGTTCAGAGCATCTTCCACTGCCTGGTGCAAGGCATCTCCTCGGCGATCTTGGGAAGCTAACAATGATCTGATGAGATCCACCAAAGTGCCATCATCAGGCTCTGCAGGCTGGACTGGCTGAACTGGCGGCTCTACTCCAGTAGGTACGACTCGGGAGGCTACTCCGGAGTGTTGGGCTTGATCTCCGGGCTGCTGATCCACGGGAGGTGCTCCACCTTGCTGATCGGCGGGGTCAGGTACAGTGCCACTGAAGAAGACGACACAGGGAAAACAATAAGGAAGGACCAGGACAGATCAACGATACAAGCATGTGATCAGGTCAAGATTCTCAGGGATTCGGAGGATATGAATGGAGATCAAGGACGAATAATGATCGAGACATCTATCGATAAACCCTCACATTTCTTGATTGACAAGACCTGTATGGGCCACCACTTAAACCATGTCACGCCCCAGAACCAGAATACTGGAGAGCGGGAGCAGACATAGCCAGCTACGTATATTGAAATAGAATACATCTCAACTATACGGTCACGGCTGTCTAGATATGAGGGTTTACTACAAGCCAACAGTCTCTTAAGGTCAAGCCTATTGTCTCAATCTTAAGCAAATAATATAATTACAAGATGTATGATCATTAATTATACAATAAAAGGCGTCCCAAATATTACATATCAGCTGATCATGAAGCTAGTCGTACAAAATGTTAGGACTAGCAAGAGTTTAAGTCATACATGATCAACCCTAGGATTTGTTAATCATGTTTACAGCCCGTAGGCAGACAGTAAGTAAGGTGCATCGAGCTAACAGGTGCTCGTCGGCTAAACGCCTCAAAAGAATAATTTTACAATAGAGTGAACGAAACAAAATAGAAAATCCACTCGTAGCCCGGGTTCCGTCTAGTCGCCACCATCGGGCTGGAGGTTCGATAGATCCTCGGGTGCTGCTCCGGAATCTGGCCACACAAAACCAGCTGGGTCAAACCCCAGAAAGAGCAAGTGCCACAAAGGAGGCCACAAAATAAGAACAAAAGCCAGCATATCAGAACATAAGAAAATAATTACATAATAAAGACAATTATTAAGGAGAAACCTGGCAGGTGATATACGATGAGATAACCATGGAACTCTTCAGATAACCAGGTTACAACCCGTAAACCAACAAGGACCGGGGTTGTAACCCTTCGTCTGAACGGAACTTGGTTTCTTCCACCATTTATTGGCAAGATAAAATACAAGAAATCAGGACCTGTAATTAATCATGATTAAGGTAAAGCACGAGTAGTCATGTCATGTCATAACCTTGTACAGGATCAGGACAGGACAAGCGGGACTAGACTCCATCCAATCAATCACGGCCAAGCAAGTACTACGGCTTACTACTTAACTAACTAGGGTTATCACAAGCCTAATTACTAACAAGATGCAAGTGAGAATTTCCCAGTCCCAAGCCCTGCAGACTATCCAGTTATCCTTTCGCGGGTTGAGAGTTATAGGTGGGTACATCGCCCGGGAGACAAATGTACCCTTAGGTGACTTAGAGGGTGCAACACGCGACGGTGTGCTGGAAATGTGCTCTACTCGTCGGCAAGCAAAAAGTCCAATTAAAGCACCCTGATAACGAGATTGCCTGTGACTGGAAATTCTCTATGAACTACACTTTGATCTAGTCATTAGCCTGATCCATATTCAGTGTGAATCCCTGACCGTGGGAACCAGGGAGTCACGTCCTAGACATGATGCAAGACAAGACAAGTGGATTGCACTAGCAAGCAAGCAGGAATACCCACGGTGTCAAGTTGATTATACAAGTCAAGTTAGCCATCGCAACAACATCAAGTCAAGTCAAGTTACAAGTTACAAGTTACAAGTCAAATCAGGTACAAGTCAAGAGTGCGCCGCCACGGGCCACTATCAAGTTATCAAGTATCAAGATTAATCATGTCAGGGTACTTGTCAGGAGTGCGCCACGACGGGCCACTATCAGGTCAGGTTGGTCATGTCAAGAGTGTACCACTACGGGTAACTGTTGTGTTATGCTAGTTCTTGTCATACCATGCCATGTACAATAGTCATTCCAAACACATTAAGTAAAATCAAGTTCATGACAAAAGGCGTAAGGATATAAAATGGGCATAAAATATCTAACAAAATATCAATATACAAGGCTATAGAAGAGCCAAGCTTAGAGAAATAAAACCAAAACTCCAAGAGCCAATGGATTGCGCAAGGGGTCAGGGGGTTAGATTGCACAGGAGTCAAGTGCGCCAGGAGCCAACTGCGCAGGGGTGAGCTGCGCAGGGTACCAACTGCGCAGGGGTGGATGGCGCAGCAGATGGATTGCGCTGGATCAGGTTGCGCAGGAATGGATAGTGCAGGGTCAGATTGCGCATGAGTGGAGTGCGCAGGGATAGATGGCGCATGGGCAGACTGCACATGAGCGGAATGCGCATGAGCAGACTGCGCATGAGCAGACTGCGCATGAATCCATGCGCAGTCGGGTTGAGCACAGTTCGCCAAGGGGCAAGCTGTGCGGTCGGCGCTGCGCTAAGGAGCGCTAGCCGAGGGGGAATGCGCAATCCAGCACTGGGCTAAAGAGCGCAGGCTGCAGGCTGCTACTCTAGGTCGAGAAGAACACCAAGAACACCAAGAATTCAAATTTCTATATCTTTGTCAAATCAAAGCCAAATCTAGATTTTCAAAGGTCTAACTTGAGTAAAATCGAATTCTCTTCCACATGGAAGCATCAAAACATGCAAAAATCGAAGTTTAATAGATCAAAACCAAGGATTTTCGAAAATGGTTAAAACCTAGATCTAGAAGAATGAAAGCTCCAAATCACAAAATGTCAAGTTCTAAAGTTGATCACCATGGCCTAATCTAGCTAATGAACAAATAAAAAGTGGTACTTATTTGATGGCAAGGTGCACTTGCCTATAGGTGATGGTGTTGTGTAGAGGAAGGAAGAAGAAGAAGAAATAAATGAAAATAATGAGGAGAGAGAAAAGTAGGTGGGGATTTATGATGGTGGGTTGTGGTGGAATGAGGGTGGAGAATAGGTTAAGGTGTTCCTCTCATGATAACCAAACCAAACCAAACCCTCTCCACAAAATAAACCAAGCCATGTAAAAACCCAATTACGAGAACCAAAATCCGCAAGTCAAGTCAATTACAAGTACATGCCAAAATCCAAGAAAATAAAATACAGGTCCGAAATACGTATAAGTCTGATAAAATACGTATTCCAAATATGGGTGTTACAGGCCCTGACTGCGCGTCAGATATGGTCCGGATGTATACTAGTTCCTGCGAAAGCCTCTAGCGAATGCTATGCTTTATTCTTTTACCTATTCATATGCACCAAAGTTGTCTTCAATTTTCATTCACAGAGCGGTTAGGTTCATTTTGTATTGTTGTATGGAATAGTGTCTTATCACGGAATGATGTACAAATTTTTGTCTTTGTTTGGTTGTAGAGGTGGTTCGTTGTTTCGGTGGTGGAATATTAGACCATGTTATGACCCGATTTATTTATTCCATGTTTATATTTATTCAGTTTACATTGGCATATTTTTTGTATCTTGTTATGTCCCTCTGAAGACCTGATGATCTCTCCAGGTATTGACTGTACATTTAGTATAGAGTAGCTGGACAAGTGTTGATTACTCTATCGAAATTTCAGGTATATGGTTGGTATTTTTATTTCATTCTTCCGATTTTGTTTGTCCTTGATTTATTGTGTTATTTTAGCCTATTATTTGCAAGCTTACATTTTTCTCGAGCTTGTTCGAACATATATTTTACTAGGTTGCCAACTTTTATATATTATGTTCATTCTTGGTTTCGTTCATTACTGTTGATTGAGATATAGATTAATTATAAGGTGGTATACTAGACAGCGTAGTACGTCTAGCATAAGTCCATTAAAGTGGGAACTTATTCTAGTTCGTATGCTAACATGTTTGCATTTCAGTTCCTCTATATTTTAGAACTGGAGCATGGCATATTTTTGTGGTGGCCCATATATAACAGACTATATCGTTTCGGTTACGTTACTGTACCAAATGAGTCTGTAATAGGATAGTGTATTAGAATCTCAATCCACAACTGCCATTGAATTTTCTTTGATTTCTTCTATGGTCCTCGTGTTTGTAATCGAATATACTCGAATATACCTTTCTTGAACTCCTTGTATCGAATTCTTGTCTTTTTCTGTTTTGAAAAGACGAACATCTGTGCTTAATGATCTATTTTAATTATATTGTGTGGTAGGAGTAACAGGGATATAATATTTTAGGGAGTGATTGTCTAAAGACGAGTAGGGTAGAGATTGACACCTATACTAGATGGACCAAGTAGGTAGAAGTGATATTCTTCCGTTGTAGAAATTATTACTTAGAGGACATAGGAACCCATGCTTGATAGGACTACGTAAATAGCTAAGGTGGGTAGAACGTTATAGATATCCCCTAAGATGGAAGTTAGAATAGAGTACATTGTAGGATTTGACCCTAACAAAAGACCCTAAGATTACTAATCTATGCTACCCTTTGCCTAAGATATAACCTTGAATAGAAGTACTATAGTGATTTAGTGATTTTTATCGAGTGCTAATATCAATATAGGTGACCTAGAAGTATTCGATAGAGTATTAAGGTTTGAGTTAGGTTAGACGACTATATCTATATATGGTAATACTAGCCTTGAAACGATCTATAAAGACCAAGACTAGAAGAATGACCAATAGGTGTGTGTATCTGTTCAGCTCAGCCTCGACCCTTGCCTAGCAGATAGGCGCAAAATGGTTAGGTGTACTTGTAAAAATTGTATAGCATGTTGATAGTTAGAAGGAGTAGAAATATTTTTCTTCTATCTTGTTGAAGACATGACCTATATAGGATTATTGTCAAATTATTAATAATTTTTCTTATAGAGTCATTAACCAATGGAACCATGATGGTACTTAGAACTCCTTAGAAAGCCTTGATTTCAACCGCAATATCTAAGTTTTGTATTCCTTCAAGGGAATTGTACCATTCCAAAAATCTCATTAGAAGGTTCCTGACCTTGATTTTTGCGTTGTCATCATATAAGTTAGGATGGATCTAGAACTGAGAATACCTTATTTCCTGGTAGGTTATGTGAATTTAGAATCCTTTGGTACTAGTATCCTCTAGATATCATGTTTGAATAGTTTCTTTTATAGCATATTTCATGTTTTAGTTTTGAGAATAGCATGGAAGACCAAATAGACGGCCATGAGTACATCTTCAGCGGAGAGTCGCCCGTACCAGACAAAGGAGCTCCCGACTTGTCACTTTTGGCGACAAGAAGGAACATAATCAGAGATATTACAAAATGAAGCTGGGATTATTCTATTGATTATTTAATAGTGTTAATATTATGTGTCGTATATTATTATATGCCTAATTTTGAGGACAAAATTTTCTAAGGTGGGTAGGTTGTAAGCCTCCTGAATTTTTAGAGTTATTTCTTTATTTATTTTATTATTTATTTATTATAATTATTAATAGATATTTTTTATCATTAGATACTCTTTTTCTTAGCTTTGATTTTTGGAGTACAAGAAATGTCAATATCTTGAAACGTCCTTCATGAGTTTTGATCTAGATAAGTTTATCTTCAATTTGATATATCATGTTCCACTCAAATATGTTCTCTTGTATTCTATTTTGCCGCACAACTTTTGGGTCAACTTAGGCCAAAAGGTTATCTACCGTGAAACTTGTCATACTTTCCAACTTAATTTTGGGACTCGGCATCGATCCAACCTAAACGACCTAATATATGATTTTGATCTATTTTTGGCCTACTACACACATACCAAAGGTGTCCTACCCAATTGAGTTTACACATGCTACTTATTTTGAAATGGCAATAAGACCTGTTTATAGTCATTTTGGTGTTTAATTTTATTGGAAATAATTCTGAGACTTAACCCTAGTCAGCCCAACTTAGTGGGGGCCATCCTAGATTGCCAAACCATAGTTGAACCATATTAGATTGATTTAATTCAATTTAATAGCAGCCATGTGCTCCAATCCTAACAACTTTGACCAAAGTCAAACATCCCACCCATAGATAGAAACTTTTTTCTTCTAACTAATTGGATTGATTGGTTGACCAAATCAACCCCAAATCAATCCAAATCAAAACCAAAATCTCCGTAACACATACGAGAACAAAATCATATATATAGATATCCCCATAAGTCCGGCCATCTCCTCTCCCTATAATAAAACCCGACCCCCTTCTCCTATTAAGGCCGACGGCCACATGCCTTTGGCTGACCACCCCAAGCTGCTTCTACTCGACTTTTGTGCACTCCACCATCGATGATGAATCCAAGAGACCCCTCTTCAACTATCAAGCCTTGGAGGAGTTTCGTCAACTTATTTGATCGTTTAGAGGCCGAACTTGATGATTATTTTAGCCGTAACAAAAATTCCAAACCTAGGTTTGTTATCTTCTAAAATAGGCTTTAAATACTTTTTCTCATCTACTTTGCCTGAAACCAAATCTAATGGGTAGCCCTATATGGCTTCTATGATTTTCAATCGCTAACTCACACCTTTCCACTCCGTTTGCCCGTGGCGTCCATTGCACTAAAACGTGTCCACAATTGACCTATTTCGGTGCAAGGATCTTTCTGATGACTTCCGAAATAGTTTGATCTCAAAAACAATTCTTGGTAATGTCTCTAACATCTCTATTTATCATCTAGTATCATTATTTGTTCATATTTGCAAGTATTTCATGCGTTGTGTTGCCGTTTCATATATATTAGTTTTTCGGACACCTAAAAGTCCACCGTAATCCGACTACTTGATCTCTAACTTCATAATAGTTTAATATAATTTAAATTTAATTAATTTATATAAAAAAATTATGTTTTATCTTATTTATTCTGATTATTTTTAAAATATTTAATTTCTATATTTTTTATATTGATTTACTTCCAAATTGGACCCATATATGGCAAAATTGTGTTGGTAAATAAATGCATTGATTTAAGTTTATTTTTCTTAAAATAAAATATATAAAATATATTCAAAAATTAATGTTTAATTTTTTAGAAATAAAAATATATATTTTGGAGATTTAAATATTAATTTTTTAAAACAACATGGTGCCATATATAGTAGCATTGATGGTATATATGGTTAAGTGTTAATTTACGGTTGTTGACTAGTTGTAACTATATATAGTATTTGATCTTGTTGTGTAATTTTGACATCAATTCCTATTATTTCTCTAATTCTTAGATTTATTTCAGAATTTAAATATATTAGTTTTATATTATTTGGTTTCAATTTAATTGACTAGTTGGCTTAATAGGCCAATTAGTTAGTATATTTATAAAAAAATATATTTTTGTATAAATATTATTATTAAATATTTTTAAGAAATATTCAAGGATTTATGATTATTAACTTTAGTTTATAAAATACTACTTTTATCTAATATCACGATTATATGTGTGTAGAATAGTTAGAGTATGTATATATTTACTTGTTTCATAGAAATATATATATATAAATATTTTTCAGAAATATTTACTATTATTCAGAATTTGAAGTAATTATTTTCAAATTATAGAATTATATTTTTGTCATGCCAGTGTAGTATTATATGACTATACTTGGAATAAACTAGTTTGGTAGATTATGCCTAAGTAGAGACTATACATGGTATGTGTGAGATCTTTGAGTTAGCATTTATTTTATTTATATTACTAGGTGTTCGCAATTGTTCGACTACAGTTGGAGCCAGACCGATGATTATTCTGTTTTCGAAATGTTAGGCAAGATACCTTGCCTTTGTTCTCTGTTTAAATTGATTTTATATTTCTGTGCTTGTTGTTTACAGTTATAGTTGTGTGCGTCCAAGTTTGACTTGGGTGCCATCGATGTCTTGGGTGTGTGTGTGCTGACCTAGAGTTAGTAGACTTACCTTTAGTTGGAAAGTTATTGATATAACTTCCATGGCCTTGACATGTGTTACTACACGACACATGAGTGAGAATTCATATGCATGAGTCGTCCATCGACTGGGCCTTTGTGCGTTGACTCACTTGATAGTTAGGTCGGGTCTAGGTAGGATGACTTGCATTGAGATGTGGATTGTTCGAGTCATAGATATGATTTGTGCGATGCATGGGTGTGGAGACTATTAATAGGCATATGAGATACCCCATTTGGCCTTAGTGGTTGTCCGGTTATGGGTTATTTGTTTCCCAGTTATGGGTGTGTCACTAGAGGATATATCTGGTAGTGGCCCTGACTGTACGTCAGATATGGTTAGGAGGTATGATAATGATACAAAGTACGGCTAGGGGATATATCCATTCAGTGGCCCTGACTCCATGTCAGATTCGGTCTAGATGTATACTAGTTCATGCGAAAGCCTCTAGCGGATGCGATACTTTATTCCTTTACCTACTCATACGCACCAAAGTCGTCTTCAATTTGCATTCACATAGCGGTTAGGTTCAATTTGTATTATGTCATAGAATAGTGTCTTATCACGAAATAATATACCACTTCTTATCCTTGTTTGATTGTCAGGGTGGTTCGCTATTTCGGTGGTAGAATATTAGACCATGTTATGACCCGAGCTATTTATTTCCTATTTATATTTATTCAGTTTATATTGGCATTTATTTCTGAGGGACCTGGTGATCTCTCCAGGTATTGGTTGTGAAATTAGTATAGAGTAGTTGGACAAGTGTTGATTGTTGCATCGAGATTTCAGGTATATGGTTAGTATTTTTATTTTATTCTTTATATTTTGTCATCCTTGATTTACTCTGCTATTTTAGCCTATTATTTACAAGCTTGTATTTTTCTCGAGCTTGTTCGAACATATATATACTGGGTGGCCAACTTCAATATATTATGTTCATTCTTAGTTTTCGTTCATTACTGTGGATTAAGATATAGATTAGTTAGCATATGTTAGTATACTAGATAGTGTAGTACGTCTAGCATAAGTCCATTAAATTATGAATTTATTCTAGTTCGTATGGTGGCATGTTTGCGTTTCAGTTCCTCTGTATTTTGGAACTAGGGAGTGACAAAGTCGCCACAATATTGCACGAGTTATATATATGTTGCCAGTTTGTTTGCATGAATCAAAGATGACATGTTTGCCAAAAGTATATGCTTTCATACTTTTATAAGATGCCATAAAACTGATCCTAAGGCAATGATAGAAAGATCACAAATTAAGTTGCATGATTCACGATATTACTTAGTGTCGGTTTAGGCGAGTGGGTTTTTTAATCACCAATAGAAATGTGTACTGATACCCCAACCCCCAAGTATTGAAACGACTTAGACGTGTTGACGAGTCAAGGCTCGGACTTGCAACATGATGATGCGATCGGGATATAGAAGACATGATGTATGGAACGTCGAGATCCTTTGTGGACTGTAGAGGTCATGACTGTTGCAAGATAATTGGCATAGTCATTGGTGCTATTAAGAGCCTTTGTAATTTTGATGTTTATTCAATAAATAAAGAGAATTATTTCATATACTATGTGTAACTTCAATATGATTGCTTTCTTCCACCACGAATGTTTGAATTAAGATAACCATTTTAAGATCGAATCAATTTGTCTTGTACGAAGGCAACTTCAAACTTGTACGACATCACGCCCAAGGAGGACGATCGATTCGGCTGAATCGATACGAGAACGAAAGATTCGGCGGGTCGCGGCATGACAAAGTGGTATCATAGCTCTAGGTTCAACTTTCTCGTATAGTTTGTTTCATTTTAATTTCAAGTTGCTTTCTGCGATCGTATGATTCTTGACTCTTGACTCTACTCGATGCCACACAGGATGTTCCATACAACAAGTCTATATAATGCTTTATTTGATAGTTTACATGATGTCACCAAGTAACGCAGTGAGATGTTTGTTACATCAGTGGAACAAGTAGATATGTGAGATGATACATTGCATATGAGTATGCAAATGAATAACGAATGTGTTGAACGGATTCGAGTAATGGCTTTGAATATCAAAAATAAAACATTGTACGAGATGCAACGGATGGGAGTGAGAAATTGTAAATAAATAAGAATGAGTCGATTGGTTGTGTATCAAACTTGAGTAAACGGATGTTTATGTTGGCCAAATTTTGTGTCAAACTTTGAGTAAAAAAAAGTAAGCAAAAGTTACATTTGTGATCGACATGATCACTACGGGATGGTTAGTCGGAATAGATGTTGAATCATACTGATTATGATGCAAGAGGAATGGATCAATTTATGAGTAGTATATGTCATACCACTTATGCGATAAGTGCATCAAAACAATTATATCGATAGCGGTAGGTTTGTTCGCGAAGAACGGGTAGTGTCAAGACTCGGTTGGAAACTTGTATGATGATATTTTGATGCAAGTGTTCTTCGATGAATTCTGTTAGAACGCTGAATCATAGACTCGTATCAATATATGTAACCCTCGTTTTTCTAAAATTTTTAAAATTTATTTATTTGTATATATTTTGTGTTGAAAAATATATTATGCTTGAAAAAGTAATTATATATATTTTTGAATGACAAAAATATGTGGTAGCTTATTTTAAATAAGATCTTATATCTATAAAATATACTTCTAGAATTTGTTGATTTAATATTATCATTTATTATTACGATTTACAAAATATGTTTCAAATATTATTTAATAATATTAAGTATTATTTTAAAGTATTATTTTTAAAGTCTTATTGTCACAATGTATTAAATTTATATTTGGTTAAATGTATTTTAAATATTATTAATAATATCTAGTATTATTTTTAATTATTATGGATTGATTTTGATTAATCTAGAATTTATTAAATTTGATATTTATTTCATTTAAACCTTGGAAAGATTTATTTCCAATCTTAATCCTACCTATTTAGGAATTCCCCTCTCTATGTAAAGATGAGACTTTCTCTATTTTGCCCACAATCCAAAAATTTTTAATTCTTACTACTCAAAACTAATCATCAAACTCCATAACTCTAATCGTGCGTGCACCATGTCCGTGTCCATATTTTCTTTCCATTATTTTTTATTACAATTACATTGCTTTTTCCGTGTCCGACACACCGAACACCTTTTCTGTGTTGCGCATGACACGACACAATCATCAATCCCTAATCCTAAACCTAACCCTAATCCTAATTTGGTCGTACTTTTCCTCGACTGACCACCACCTCCCGGAGCACCCGCGGCGAACCTCACCATCGTGCCTAGCACCATGCTCCTTCTTTTCCCTGACTTCTCTCCAAAGTTGCTGCATCTGTGTCGAACCACCACCTCCACCATGACACACCAACATCGAGCCCCTGATGCCTAGACAACACCAGAAGCCTCTCGAACCCCAGCGCCATCGTAGCCGCATCATCTTCTCCTGACCGCTGTCTCCACGTCGACCTTGCACCGGTAGAGCCACCACCGCTCCCATCTTCATAGACCCCAACTGCCATAGTCAGTTGACCTCGTCCATCGTCACCACCGCCTCGACAAGATCACGCTGCCTCGACCCTCCAGATCTAAGCAACCGTCGTGGTTCGCTCGCTGAGCCACTTCCCCTGGTGAGCCATGGCCTCCTGTGCTTCCCTCTCCCTCAGTGCCAGCAACCCCTTGAGCGACGTGCTCCATCGTCGAGCTTCCTTGGTGAGAGTCTCTCTCCATTGCCTTTCTCTCTCCCTCTCTCGTTTTCTCCTCCTCTTTCTTCCTCACTCACTATTTCTCTGCTCTCCCTCTCTCCTTCCATTACTTCTCTCTTTCTCCTCTTTTATTTTCTTTTCTGTGTAAGTATGTAGAATATCAATTAATGTTGGTTGGAAGTGTAGAATACTATGCTGACAGTATATAAAATTTGAGTATATGTATACGTATCCAGTATTAGTAGTATTATTATTTTATTGTTAGTAGTATTATTGTAGTTATTTTTAAATAAATGTTAATATATCTAAATTATATTGTAATAAATATAGTATAGGGCTTGAGCCATTAGTACAATTTTAAAATTGGATTAGAAGCCCTAAAATATATTATTACATTATTTCTACCTACTTTAAATATAGTTTTGAGCTTGTCTTAATCTATTTTCAATTGGATTTTAAAAATATTATTATAATATTTTTCTATCTATTTATAGTTTTAGACTTAAATATGATTTTATAATTTCCAAATTATATATTTAAAATATTTTGACTAATAATATTCAAATATAGTAAATATTTTCCAAAATAGTTATATATATTATTATTATCAAACAAATTTCCTTCGATTATGAAATCATATTCATGATTAGTCGTGCGTTCTTAATTCCTTGCAAATTTTTGACTTCTTCATATCGACCCGAAGCTAATCGGACTATCCCGGACCCAATGGCACGGTCTGTTTCATTGTTAGAGGCCGTCTTGTATAGTTATAACATTTGAGATTATTTTATGCCAACATGATCAAGTCATAATTCAATTGCAACTTAACTTGAGGCAAGTACACTATTGCTTTATATTCTTATTACATTATAATGCTATTCTTTATTGTGTTTCATTGAGTATCCAGTTGAGACACGATTGCTACACGATAGACTTATTGTATCATTGCTCGTTTATTGATTGTTTAGTGAGTCGGGTGGAAAAATGCTCAGTAGGTATGTGAACAAAGTCCAATGATTGTTATTGTGGATAGCTAAGTCATATACCTCACATATAGGTTAGTCGTACCTTTTTATTGTGGATAGCCATCTATGATGTACCGTATTAGCCCAAGTAGTTCACATGTCGAAAGTTATTTCAAACGTATTGTCGGTTTTATTTGTACATGTTCATTGTTATTTGTCTTATTCATACATGTTCTTGCCAGTAGTTCTTGTACAGGTTTATTATTTCCAGTTTATATATATGTTTTCTTATTCTCTATTGCATCTCTACTTGTTTAGTTTATTTTGTATTAAGTTACATTATTGCAATAGGGTAGTACTTTACTCTTTTCCTGACTGGATCATTGCAGGTGACTTGCTATGCTTCCTACTTTTGCGATATAGACCATACGAGAGAGATAAAGATCTTGGATCCTTGCCTTAGATTCTAAATTAGATAGTTCTTTTATTTAAATATTTAGCGAATTTGTTTTGGATGTTATTTTTATATATTATTGGATTTGTAAATAAAATAGTTATCATAGGCTGCTGCGGCATAGGCTATGGATTTTTAAATACTATTTGCAGGTTATTTTATTGGATTTTTAAATACTGTTTGCAGGTTATTTTTATGTATTATTGGATTTATTTTGGATGTTATTTTAGCGGATTTGTTTTGGATGTTCTTTTATTTAAATATTTAGCATACTACCACCGTTGCTGCGGCGTATGCTGGACTTGGCTATATACTCGTATCTCAAAAAGCGGGAGCTGGTCGTGACAACAGATGATACGTCGGTTGTGATTTCAAAAAATATAAGTTGGTCGAATGACTGAGTAACAAAATAACTATACGTCGGGAAAATAATCGTATCTGTTGGATATAAATAAATTTGAACGTTATAATCTAGTTGCACGATCTGGAAGTTCGATAGAATGTTGATTGATGTGAATAATCGTGTCTAAGAAAATATTTGGTTGCGCGGAGAGGAAACTCGTTTGAGTATGAAGGATAGTTTGGATCATACACATATTTCGGCGTACCAAAAATATATGTATTTCAGCCAAGCCAAATGATAGAGAATTTGCACAAAGCTAGTAGGTTTAACTTCAGTTCTCGAATACTAGTCATCTTGTACTCTCGATCGAACTTGATTATAGAGTTCATTCCCACAACTTTTTCGTATATTCATATTCGATAATACAAAATCATCCATCAAAAGTCTCTGCATGCAACATGATTCAAAAAATATCTTTCGTATTCTACATGTTTTACACTAACCATTATACATATGCGTTGCATCAAACCATTGCACATCCGATCGCAATGAGTCTCCGTAGCTCCTTTACGTCTAACCGTTATTCACGTCTTTGCGTAACTCAAGTTGCTACCCAATTATTTATTAAGCCTTGCATCATATCCATTTTAATATGATCATCATTTTATTGAACTGCCTACGCATCAACATACGGGACTACCCACGCTAGGTGACTTACCTAGACACAATGCTTAAATCCTTTCGACATAAGAGGTCAACTTGAGTCGACGATGGCTATAGGTAACAATCTCTCCGACACAAAATTTTTTTATTTATATATCTAGTGTGACCTGAACACCAGATAGAAGATGGGGGTCTACAAGAGGGAGAATAAAAAAGCAAGAGCACACAATACAAAAAAGATTACAATTTTTGATGATCTAGACACATTGGATCATCACTTATTTATAGATCTAGTGTGACCTGAACACCCGATCAATTATCGGCAGCAATCCTTCGTCCTCATGGTGGGACTCTTTCTTTAATAAAGTAGCTTTAGTAGGTAATTTATAAAGTTAATTTAGTCATCATCCAGTGTTGTCCTCTCAAAGGTGATCCCTTCTTCTGAATTATCGCTTATCTCTGTCTATTGATATGGAGGTTGTTGAGGGGTCTCCATCACTGGCTCTGGTTGTAGGGTTTCCATCACGTGCTCCAACAGAGGTTGTAGCCTTCTGGTGTGATATATCATTTATGCTGAAACCTCACTAATTATGTTAGTGAGTGATGCCATCATGTTTTGTGTCTGATTCCTTATGTTTTGTGTCTGATTACTCTTGTACCCAATCTTTTTCTGTTGTTTATGTCACTCCATGTTCCCAGTATACCTGTTTTCCTCTATTGTTCTTGTATATGGTAGCTGGTATTTATAGCATGTGCAACTGTATCCTATAAATTATACCTCATCATGGCATGTAGCTGTGTCTCGTTGCAAAATAATTTGCTATCCCTTGTCCTTGTCTGGTTGTAGGTGTGGTTCACTATTTTGATGAAAGAATACTTGACCATATTGTGATCAGAATCTATTTATTTAATTATGATTTGTAGCATGTAGCATGACATGTAGACTTAGGTTAGAGCATATTTGGGTTGGAGCAACCCCCACTCGTTTAAATACTCTCTTCCATACTCTCTCCTTATTTTTCCTATTCATTTTATTCAACCAACCCATATGGAAGTACATCTTGCACTAATGGAGAGACCAACTTGGCTCAATTTATTTCTTTGATTTTATTTACTTTTTTAGCCTATATGATGTTTCATTATATTTTCTATAAGTTTAGTTCTTGGTGTTTTCGGTTTTAATGGTTATTTTGTAGTAGATCTAAAGTTTCAAAACAAGGGTGTTACATAATTTCGAGGGAATGTTCTAGTAAAATTTATTATTTTCAAAAACTAGATGTTCCATGTTGTAGAAAATTTGATTTCATGCAGTTTTGGCTTTTATTTTGTTTGATTTTGAGTTCTAGAGAGCAAGTTATGGCCATGACAAGTTTTTAGTTCTTACATGGACAAACTTTTTGTTTGGGACGACGACCTGTATGTGCATAAGGGCCCATGCAACAGAAATACCAAGTGGTACATAGAAGCTTGCAGTATATTTTCTTTGACAACGGGCGCGTCGTGCACATAGGTTTTTATGCCCATGAGGGGTTATACGCCTGGTTGTTCTGCCATGCGCCTATCTGGTCCATGCGTCAGGCAGCCATGCGACAGATTTGCTATGGCACTTGTCTGGTCTATGCGACTGACTAGCCATGCACCTATTTTTTATGTGCCCAGTTGGCCATGCGCCAGATTGCCATACGCATGTCTTGCCATGCGCCGGATTGGCCATGCTCTTGTTTTGCCATACAGTCAGGCTAGCATGCACCAGGCTTCCTTGCACCATGCTAGACTTACCCGCTCTGATGTGCTTAAGTCACATGAGCCTACATTATCCATGCGTCTTCTTGTTCATGCGCCTGCCCCTCATGTGCGCCTAAAATCCCTATACTCTTGGGAACTTCATGCGCCATAATTTTCTATGCGCGCATGTGGTTCCTTATGCGCCCAATTTGCTAGATTTATGCATTAAATAATTTTTTCTATTTTCTCTTGATGACTTTATTTCCTACACAGTCCTAGTATACTATGAGTAACATAGACCATGTGTTCTGCTTGCCTATATACCTAGGTGACCTATGTGCCAAGAGATTTCCATGTGATTTACTTGACTTGACTATGTTCTTCACTTAACCATGTTCCTGACTTGATTACCTGTATACGTGCTGGTACTATTCTAAGTGTGTACTGAGGTGTAATATAAGTGCACTGAGGTGCTATTTTATAAGTGTATTGAGGTGCGACTCTTCGTGCTACGTGATTTTGTCAATTATATGTCAGTACATTCCTAATTCCAGCATCGACATGGTAAATGGTCAGTAACATTGGCATGGTTTGATGATTGCTTGCTTGATGCATTACACTAAGGGTGGATCCAGATGTGGGACTCTATGAGTTGATGTAGATTTATACTTAGGATATACGTACTGAGGTACAACATATAGTAGGATGACCATATGACAACGACATGTGATTCCAAGACCTAGATAGGGCTAATCTAAGCAACAATAAATGGTAGAAGCATTGGGATGGAACGAAATCTTGAGATCGTGCATGACAAGCCGCCTCCCAAATATTTGTTATGGCGTGTCGGCTGGCCACCACGGATACTGTGTATTCATCCGTACTAGTATAGTATAGTATCCGATTATTAAATATCGAGCTAGTTGTCTCGATAGGAGAGCTGGAACTATTAATGCTTTACTTAGCATGGTGCCTTTTTGAGGGACCAATACATATAGTGTGTGCATGTATTATTGGTTCAACTAGCCTTGCTTGGATATCTATACGATCTAAGGATTCCTATATGAATACACTACTGGAAAACCTAGACAGATTTAGAAAGCCATAGGACTAATTGGTCGCTTGTGAAATAACTTGCTTGTGGCCTGTTTTCTTCTGTTAGTAGCTAAGGACATGAACTGCCATGGTACATGGTCCAACCCATATCCTCATTTGGTTGTTGGATTGGGCTATTATGCTACGACAGGCTATGGACCAAAGTTGCGACACAGAAGCCAATAACCTGACTATAATTATATGATGTACTATATCTCGACATAATTACGGCACCATTTGTCCTTGTTTGGCTGTAAGGGTGCCCTATTATCTCAATGATATGATATAAGCCTATAGTTCTTGGCCTAGGTCTTATTTTATTGTTTGGGTTTTGTCTTATTCATTATGTACTCCCTTGTGGTACTTGCTATTCGGGGCCTGACCCCGCTGGTTTTGTTTGACCAAATTTTATAGCAGAGCCTGAGGATCCAGCCTTCTACCCGACAAATGGTGCACACCAAGAGCATGGGCACCAGGGACCATGAGTGGGTTTCTTCTCTACCACTATGATATCTTCTATTTTGTACTTGGCTTTAGCCACCGGCACCTATTTAGCCGGGTGTTTTGGATATTTAGTTCCCTTACATAATTGCAATTAATCAGATTGCAACTGAGTATAGTTATTACTATTGACTCTCCCTACTAGCTCATCATTTTGTGTAGCTAGTCTCATGTATCATTCTGATGAAGCGTTGGGGATGCCTTACTTCTTTGTCTTATGTGATCATTGTTTACTGCTTGTCATTTTGATTGATTGAGAGATAGATGCTCTGTGAGACCATATGAGACTTGATTGTAGCATGCACCCCTAGTCTCTTGACAGCTGTAATCATCACATGATGTCTTTACACCTCATATAGGGTAGCTGACCATGTCTGTCTCTGTCACTACCACATTTTAGCTTGAGGGTATTTTGGTCATTTTGAAAATTTTGGATTTATTTTGAATTTTTGGAGTGATGGTTGTTATTTTTGACCTTTGCTAGTTGAGACTTTGGAGACTTACCTAGATGTTGACTTTGACTATGGTGACTTGTTAGCATGGTGGGACCCTAGTCTAACTTAAGTTGATCCAAGATGACTTTTTGGACTTAGTTGCATGAAGAGATTAAGTGTTTTAGGTGCATGGGTTTTTGACTAAGAGATTGATCCATTTAGCATTGCACTTGGCCCATAGCCCACTAGCCATCAACCCTAACCCTAGTTTTCCTACATGTGGCCGGCCCCCTAGGGATTCCCCCTCTATTTAATGTCTCTTATTCCTTTCTTGCCTTTTTTTACACCACATCCATTTTTGGCAAGAGCAAGGTTTGTCCATTCTTCAACTCTTCCTATTTTATTCATTTCTCTTCCTATTTAACCTTAGTCTTTTGCAATAGGATCTAATCCATGCCTATTTACTGTTGGTAGTGTGTAATCTCAGCTTTGGTGAGATTTGAGGCTTAGGAGTTGCAAATGGGATCCTTCATTTTTGGGGCATTTTCTTGAGTTGACACTCAATAGGTAAACTATTCAAACTACCTCCATTTCTAATTTCTTTGTATGGATGTGTATATCTAGGTGTCCTCTAGCTGTCCCTCAAGTTTGGTAGAAAATCGTGTCGATTTTGTGTCCGTATCGGACACGTATCAGTTTGCATGTGTATGTATTTGTTGAATTGCCACAAACGAATTTTATTTGATATTTTTAATAAGTGTTTGAACCAATTTGTTGATTTTCATGTATGCATTAATTTCCCCCACGACTGAGCATGATTCTGTATCGTGTCCGTGTCCAAAATGGCCATGGACACGCAGCACGACACCCCCGTGCAGTCCCCTGCTACTGCATGCCTCGTATTCACTGCACGCGCCATATGGCGGGCTTCCACTTGGCATGGAGGAGGGGACACACACTGACATGCCACCGCTCGAGTTTGACACAGTCTCGTGTCGTATCGAGGGAGCACGGACACGTGCACTGGATTTACACTACACTGCTACGTACGAAAATCGCGTCTGATACGCTCATATTTCTTGGACACGACTCGGGTTGAGGGCTGTGCAGACACGTGGACAGACACCCTTATGTCCCCTCTATACGTGTGCACAAGCACGACATATTTCGAGCTCTGTGTCGAGCCCAATCGAGCTCGACACGGCCGTACGAGGCTGTGCAGCACGCACTGTGTCTATATGTGTGTTTGTTGCTATTGACACCTCGTGTCCTAATATCTAGACACAAAATGACTCGTGTGACCCGAGAACATGTGCACGACCATTTACCAACCATTAATTTGAGGTTTCATGCAATATTTTGAAATGAATTTGGTTTTCCCTCTTTGTTCTGATACGTGTGCATGTCTCTGAGTTTTCAGAGACTTAAATGATTTTAAATTTTTACATTATGATAAATTGTTAGTATTTAGCATGTATACAATGTCTGGTTTAATGTTGGCATAGCTGGGATTTATGGGGTTGTGCATGTTGGGTGTATTTGGGGTTTTTCGAGCTCATTGACACCTAGAAATATGAAAGTCTGATACATGTGTTTCCCTGAAAATTATTTCACAATGCAATGATATATAGGTTACATGTTACTGAAATTAGGTTGCTTTTCAATAAGTTTAAGTTGATATACATGCATACATTTGTAAACTGAGTATTGTATGTTATACTATGCTTGTGTTCCCTGAGTTAGGTTCCATTTCACTCTTGACTGAAACCTGAGAATTCCTTCTTTCAACTGAGCATATTACAATTGAACACAATATGAACCTTGCTGCCATGTTTAACTTGGACACAGACACACACCTACTTGCTGCACATTCAACTGTTCAAACTGAACCTAAGTGCATGTTAATTGAGAAGTGCATATTAGTTTGTTTGTGAAAATTGAAACTAACATGAACTTAGCTGTAACGTCCTAGTCCCAAAATACGTAAGACAAGGAACGTAGACATGCCAGCCGTATAATAAATATACGTAAGCTGTAAAATGTAGTAGAACCATGACTAATCTCATCCACACAAAATAAATGAATAAAAGATATCATATATTTGTCATTTAGTACATGTAGTTGGGCGGAGACAAATTTACTACTAACTATGAAAAGAAATACATAACAAAAAAAAGAGTTTGGCGAGCGATGCGAAGACGATCAAAGTGAAATAATCCTCGAAGAAATAGAGATGATCATGGCCACGACTAGAACACCTGCGAAAGACAAGAGCACACACGTGGCGAGATAACCAGGTCCTTAGAGGGACGTAACAAGATACAATAAACATGCCATATAAATACTGAATATAACATATGCCACAATCAAAGAAAGTGACAAGACATAAATAAGGTAACCTAACCATACTAAAGTGATCATGCAGTTGAGAAACAATCCTTTCGGCGCATGAGCCCTGGTTGTAAATGGGATCTGGTACGGTCCCCACTTGGGCACCAGTGACCTAAGCGCATGATATTGAAAAACGACAGTGGCCAACCTGAGAGGCTAATCATACCCGTATCTCCAGTGGAGCTTTCGGGTTACAAAGGAAGTGCAATCGAAGCCCATACATCAGGTATTATCCTCCCCACCCAATGTACCTATCTAAGTCGCATCCACGACCATGTTTCTCTACTAACTGCTAAGTCTCCTAACATGCTCCTATTAGCAGTTAGTTCTAACACATGCGCACTGGGGATCAGCCAACACGCAAGGACCTCTACATGTCACTCATCTCACACATCCTCGTGGTACAACTGTGTCAAGGTATATGCGATACACTACAATGGTAGTCCCTTAACTCTAGGTCCATATGCAATCAAAGGATAATAACAAGTAAGCTAATATCACTGAGCAGGTAGTAAATCAAGAACTGTAAGAACTGGAAATAAATGAACATTGATATGTAATAAAAAGCAAACTGAATATAAACAGTATATTGGCAAGGTATCTTGCCTGGTAGCACGTCTGGTGTGCGACGATGATCAAGGTGGCACGAACTGCGACTTCGGGTAACAGCTACACAAGGTGGCCTCTGATGGTGGCACGGACAGTTCTATTGGGTCCAGAAGGGTCAATTTTGTTAGGGTCGATGGGAGGATGTACAGAATTTGGCGAAGGAATAGGAAAAAGGGACTCGTTATGGACAAGAGGATAATCAAGGAATTTGGATCAATAATATATATATATATGAATTTAGAAAACTATTTATGATACTTGAAACTATATTCTTATTAGCTTATAAATAGTTTTTTAGATAAATGCTTGAAAACAATAAAATCGTTTTTGGGTAAAACTCTAAGTTTGTAAAATAACTTTATCAATGGAAAATATATCTTATTAATTAGAATAAATATTTGTATATAAATTTATAAAATCAAAATAAATTAATTTGAGGCTAAAATCTTTACCTTTTTTTTAAAAACTCTATTTACTTGGGAAATTCTACAATAATATTTTCAAGAACATAAATACTTATTTAGGATGCCATAATAGTATATTTTAGAGCTTCTAAACTTAATTTGGAAAATTAGATATAGGCCATGCCTAATACAATAATTTTTGTCACAGTATAAATTTAGGAATTATTTAATATGTCTATTAATAAATAATAACTTTTGAAAACCAAAATATTAATATAATTTATTTGTATTAAATACCTACATAAAAATTAATACCTATATGATGCTGCTGACAACATTCCACATAAGCCATATAATCTATAAAACAAAATAAAAATAAAATAACAAAACCCACACCCGAGAACATATGTTCTCTTCACCTGACGCAAGAAAAGCCTTTGAAGAGGGAGAAAAAGTGAGATTGGGAAAAGAGGGGGAGAAGAGCTGGAAGGAGAGTTGGCGACTGGGGACTGGGTGGGGCGGAGTGCGGCGGAGAGAGCGGGGTCCCAGCGTATGGCCGCGGAGGAAGGCACGGCACGCGACGGCGGGTTCGCTCGAGGAGGGAGGCACACTCGACGGTGAGGCACTCGGCTGGAGGCGGGGCTTACCGCGGAGCACAGCGCCGACGACTGGACACCAATGCGGGAGCGGTGGGGCAGTCTCACACGGCAGCGGGTGTCGGATCCCGATGGGGCGGTCTCATCTGGTTAGAGAGGCAGATCTGAAGGAGGAGCGCGGCGGCTAGGGCACGCCGGCGGCGGAGGAAAGGGGGCACGACGGTGCTGATGGCCGGGCGGGTGGCGACGGCGAGGAGGTCGCGGGTCAGGTCGGCGCCGGTCGGTGCGGGAGGAAGGAGAAGAATAGGGGGAGGCCACTCTCAGTAACAACGGGGACGATGGGAGCGCGGCGGCGCCACTGGTGGCGATCGACGGAGGGTTGTGGTGCACGGCAGACCGGCTGCGGTGACCGGGGGTAAGGGGGTGGTGGTTGTGATGGTGGTAGTTGCGTGGTGGTGAGGTGGGTGATGGGTTTGAGCGGCGTCGGCCGAGGTGGTCTCGGACAGAGGGCTCGGCTGGTCGGGTAGTCAGGATGTGTCGAGGCAGCGGTGGTGGTAGATAACGGCAGTAACAGTAGTGGTGGTTTGGCTCTGGGTTTGGTAGGGATTGATCGGGTCGACCGCGGAGGAATTGGATGTGTGGCAGTGGCTGGATGTGGGTTCTGGGTTGGGGTAGAGATTTGATGGTGTCGGGGGTGTCCGACACAGAGGAGGTGAATTATATATGTAAGTTATTGGAATAAGATTATCGGAAGGGGGACATGGACACGATGCACTCACATGGGTGGAGAGATTTGTGGAATAATTCATGGATGAAAAACTCACGGAGGCTCTCCTTATATAGGAGGTAGATTTCCTAGTTTGATAAGATGTAGGAGGATTTTAAATCCCTAATAGATAATACGCCATTTGATTTAAACCAATCAATTTAATCAAAATCAAATCTAAATATAGTTTAATCCAAATAAATCCAACATAGATAAATCTTCATCCTTATTTTAAACTATTTAAAATAAATCAAATCAAGATTTAAATTTCCACAATAATTTCAAAATATATTTTTAAAAAATACCAATAATAATAATTTCAAAAATAATAAATATTTTTAAATATATTTTTTTGAATAATAAAATATTAATATCAATAAATTCAAAAATGGAATTATATATATGAAATCAAATTCATGTACCTCATGTGCAAGGAATATTTGCAAAAAAATAGTTTTCTAAATTACCACTATTAAATAAGCTAGCCTTTTATAAATAAATAAAAGTAATAAGTTTTTTTGGCCATCTTGATACGATACTTTTCACAACTTTAAGTAAAATACAAATACAAATAATTATTATATATATTATTTTGAAACTATAAAAATAGAAAAATGTATTTCTAAAAATATGTACGCTCGCACATATTCGCACTCGTCGAGCACTTACGAAAAATAAAATTTTGCGCGCGACGTACAATGCAACAACGCAACGTATAAATACAAAATAAAAAAAATCAGTACCAAATTTGTTTAAAAAAATAGTACAAATTTAGGGATTTTACATCCTACCCAACTTATAAGAATTTCGTCCTCGAAATGTTGTAGTAGTTAGGGTAGGTAGGGTCGAAGGGAATGGAAAGAGTTTAGTCGATAAGAATCATGACTTAAATCCTCGGGCGAGAAGTTCAAGGCATAAGATGGGAGATTTAGATAATTCTAGTCGAAAAAATCAACAACTCGAAGATGGTTAATGTATGACAACCCCTGAGTGTTTAAATCAATAACGCTACCATTATCCTATAGACTTGCAATCTTGTCAATAGGCAATAACTTTCTTATCTCAAACCTCGATTATGAGCACGTTCGTTTTGAGTCACTTGTGGTTTTCAATTCCGTTAAAGTTTTGAATTCGTCATTGTCCTTTTATCACTAATCTTCAAAAATATTTCTTCTCCCAATTGATATTCCACCGAACTTCGCAAAACATATATTCCTAAGTTTGAGATTTATGAACAAAATTTAGATATCGACCAATATATGCCTTCGATATCTCCTATTGCTTGCTTTTAATTTAAAGTTTTGGATTCAATCAATCTCTAGCAATTATTTTCCTCAAACCAATTTCAAATTTTTTCCAAAATAATCTAGTCAACCTTTACTCAATTTAGTTGAAGAAAAACCAAGGATACTTCAATATGAAATTATGTCCAAAATCTTAAAATTTTCTAAGTCCAAAATAATCTCTAATATTCTTCTTCCCGCATATTTTTCCCTCAACCAAATTTTCCATGCAAAATTTTCTTTTAAGAAATTACATTAAAGTTTCTTCACTCCATTCAGTCATGAGTAAATCAATCTCACCTTAGTATGACCTTTATAATAGACAAATTTTTAAGCCCTATATCCCAAGATAAAAATAAGTCCGAAACTTTTGATTTCTTCTTCTCCAATATTTTCATATTGGTCTATATTTTCTCAAGCTATAATCTCCTCAAAATTTAAATTTAATAACCTTCAATCCCTTCAGTCGATGTCCAAATCAAGTTCTTCCTAGTAGGACATTCACATTTAATCTAACAAAATTCTTTCAAGCACAAAACGTAAGATTCATCTCTAGTATGTTTGATTAATCGCAACCTTTTTGTCAATCTCAAGCATATTATCACTTGAACATAAAAATCTAATGTCACTTCTCTTAATTCCATCTAATTCTATTTTTCAACTCATTTTTCCAAATTATACACTCATTTTATTTATTATACTAATCTCCTTTATAGCCTTCCGATTCTAACTCATTCTTTACCCGAAGGGGTCATGCTAAACTTTCCATCTTCACATATAAGAAACAAGGTTTGCATGAATAATAGTGTAGTAAAAATAAGATCCTTGAAGAGAGAAGAAAAACAATCAGGAGGAGAATATAGTCAGGTTCAACGGTTGTGATAAGGATTTAGATAATAAATACAGATTATTGCACGAAAATAAAAAAATTTATGGTCTAAGCAAATAAGAGAAGGCACGAAAAAATAAAAGGCACAGGTTAGCAATCAGCATAGAGCACAAGCTAAGCATTTAAGGAATTAAGTAGATCACAATCATTATTTGGTCGAAAGTCTTGAGTCTTGGTTGAATCTCTTTCTGTGGTCATGAGTCGACTTCATGGTAAAGGTTACAGTTTAGTCTTTTTGACCCAAAGTCATATTCAGAAAACAGAGTACAAGGAGATGTGTTTTAGTGGCACGTGATATACCTACATGAAGGTAGGCTCGTCTAGGTCTTGTGTATAGAATTTGTTGGAAGAAAAAGTCTATTGTTGTGCTCCAAATATCAAAGTCATGATAGGGAACACCAAATAATCAAAATAGAAAGTGGGTTCTCATGTTGTACTAATTAATGCACAAAAAGGATACAGTTAAAGCACAAAATAAAGATAATTAAGAAATCTCGTAGATCAAGTTAAAATAAGTTAGGGATACGGCTTCTAGAGAGAAGATAGTCTCTTAGATGGAACATGGTCAAGGAAAAGATTCTAATCATTTCTAAGTTTCAAATAATTAGATGGTCACGATAAAAATCTAGATTTGAGGGATGGTCGAGTGAGTCAAGATAAAGATATAGTTATACAGTTTGGTTGATGACTAAATATACTTGTGTATATGTCATATCATAATCATAGGTGGTATGGCAACTTATTGTGGAATACTTGCATCTCATTAGGGTGACCTTGCTTGTTTCTTGGTCCTTCACCAATATATGATCTAATCTAACAATTTTAAGTTCCTCAAAAGTTTCTCAATAAAATTCTCAAGATACTCCACCAAAATTTCTAATTATCTTAGGCTATCAAGTTTAATCAAAATCCAAATCTCTAATCAATCTTGAAATAGTCCTTGTATATCGCAAATTAAACATTCCCTTTTTTTCACCAAAATTTAAATATCCATAATCAAGGCTTTAAACTCGAAATCTAAATAACTTTATAAATCATAGATCATATAACACAATTTGAAATTGAATTTTTTCTTCAATGTCGATTTCATATCTTCCAAAATATTCCAAACAAATTTTTTACCATCATCTCTTCAAACTCAAAATTAAATAAACTTATAAATCGTACGCGCAATTTAAAACCTCAAGCTGTCTCTCACTTCTAAACTTTCGTCTTCTCTGGTCGTCTACGAAATCATAATTTAAACTCTTTAAATAATCTCGAGATAAACTTTATCATATTACAATCCAAACTTAAAGTTAACCGTAAATCATGTGTCACAATATAAAAACTTAAGATATTTCTTAAATCGATTTCATATCCCTAATAAATCATAACTATTTCACAATTTCAAAATTGATAAAAATTTTGTTTTCTCGATCTAGCTATCCTCTTATGTATACCACCTTGTAATATCAAATAAAATTTCAACTATCCTTTGATGGCGGTAATATGCTACTACCCAACTTGGAATAAACTAATCCTTAAAAATCATACTTTTAGGAAAAATGTCTTTATAACTCAATGTACACTAATTGTCAAAGTAATCTTCCTAGCCATGTATTTGACCTATGAGCATATAATCGTGTAGTCATCTTCCTAACTGTCACTAAAAATAAGAGTTCACGGTAAAAAAAGTTCAAGCAGGATGCAATTCAAGGGTGGTAACGAGAGTTTGAAACTTGAAGCAAGGTAGGAGGTCAAGCTGGTGGATGAGATCCTAAACTCTATTCCTATATGCAGGTTCACATCGGCACAGCCATGTAACCGAAGTGATAGACTCGACCTGCATGGGCCACCATAAAAACATGTAATGCCCCAGTCATAAAATACGTAGGACTAGGAACGTAGACATGCCAGTCGTATAATAAATATACGTAAGCTGTAAAATACAGTAGAACCATGACTAATCTCATCCACACAAAATAAATAAATAAAAGATATCATATATTCAACTATGAAATTGTTATTTGGTACATGTAGTTGGGCGGAGACAAATCCACTACAAACTATGAAAAGAAATACATAACAAAAGAAAGAGTTTGGCGAGCGATGCGAAGACGATCAAAGTGCAATCATCCTCGAAGAAATAGAGATGATCATGGCCACGACTAGAACACCTGCGAAAGACAAAAGCACACACCTGGCGAGATAATCAGGTCCTCAGAGGTACGTAACAAGATACAATAAACATGCCATATAAATACTGAATATAACATATGCCACAATCGAAGAAAGTGATAAGACATAAATAAGGTAACCTAACCGTACTAAAGTGATCATGCAGTTGAGAAACAATTCTTTCGACGCATGAGTCCTGGCTGTAAATGAGATCTGGTATGGTCCCCACTTGGGCACTAGTGACCTAAGCGCATGACGTTGAAAAACGATAATGGCCAACCTGAGAGGCTAATCATACCCGTATCTCCAGCGGGGCTTCCGGGTTACAAGAGAAGTACAATCGAAGCCCATACGTCATGTATTGTCCTCCCCACCCAATGTACCTATCTAAGTCGCATCCACAACCATGTTTCTCTACTAACTGCTAAGTCTTCTAACATGCTCCTATTAGCAGTTAGTCCTAACACATGCGCACTGGGGATCAGCCAACACGCAAGGACCTCTACATGTTACTCATCTCACACATCCTCGTGGTACAACTGTGTCAAGGTATATACGATACACTACAACCGTAGTCCCTTAACTCGAGATCCATATGCAATCAAAGGATAATAACAAGTAAGCTAATATCACTGAGCAGGTAGTAAATCAAGAACTGTAAGAACTGGAAATAAATGAACAGTGATATGTAATAAAATGCAAACTGAATATAAACAGTATAATGGCAAGGTATCTTATTAATAACTAAGTTTGTATATAAATTTATAGTTGAATATACAAACTAAGTTTGTATACATGCTAAATACTAAGTTTGTAAAATAACTTTATCAATGGAAAATATATCTTATTAATTAGAATAAATATTTGTATACATGCTAAATACTAAGTTTGTAAAATAACTTTATCAATGGAAAATATATCTTATTAATTAGAATAAATATATGTATATAAATTTATAAAATCAAAATAAATTAATTTGAGGCTAAAATCTTTACCTTTTTTTAAACTATATTTACTTGGGAAATAATACAATAATATTTTCAAGAACAGAAATACATATTTAGGATGCCATAATAGTATATTTTAGAGCTTCTAAACTTAATTTGGAAAATTAGATATAGGCCATGCCTAATACAATAATTTTTGTCACAATATAAATTTAGGAATTATTTAATATGTCTATTAATAAATAATAACTTTGAAAACCAAAATATTAATATAATTTATTTGTACTAAATACCTACATAAAAATTAATACCTATATGATGCTGCTGACAACAGTCCACATAAGTCATATAATCTATAAAACAAAATAAAAATAAAATAACAAAACCCACACCCGAGAACATATGTTCTCTTCACCTGACCCGAGAAAAGCCTTTGAAGAGAGAGAAAAAGTGAGATTAGGAAAAGAGGGGAGAAGAGCTGGGAGGAGAGTCGGCAACTGGGGACTGGGTGGGGGGGGAGTACAGCAGAGAGAGCGGGGTCCTAGCGCATGACCGTGGAGGTAGGCGCGGCACGCGACGGTGGGTTGGTTCGAGAAGGGAGGCACACTCTACGGCGAGGTACTAGGCTGGGGCGAGACGGGGCTCACCGCGGAGCACAGTGCCGACGACTGGACACCAACGCGAGAGCAGTGGGACGGTCTCACACGGCGGCGGGTGTCAGATCCCGACGGGGCAGTCACATCTGGTTGGAGAGGCCGATCTGAAAGAGGAGCGCGGCGGCTAGGGCACGCCGGCGGTAGAGGATAGGGGGCACGGCGGTGCTGATGGCCGAGCTGGTGGCGACGGCGAGGAGGTCGCGGGTCAGGTCGGCGTCGGTCGGCACGGAAGGAAGGAGGAGAATAGGGGGAGGCCGCTCTCAGTGACAACGGGTACGATGGGAGCGCGGCGGTGCCTCTGGTGGCGATCGACGGAGGGTTGTGGCACGACGACGGACCGGCTGCGGTGACCGGAGGTAAGGGGTGGTGCTTGTGATGGTGGTATTTGCGTGGTGGTGAGGTGGGCGATGGGTTTTAGCGGCGTCGACCGAGGTGGTCTCGGACAGAGGGCTCGGCTGGTCGGGGAGTCGGGATGTGTCGAGGCAGCGGTGGTGGTAGATAACGGCAGTAACAGTGGTGGTGGTTTGGCTCTGGGTCTGGTCGGGATTGATCGGGTCGGTCGCAGAGGAATTGGATGTGTGGCAGTGGCTGGATGTGGGTTCTGGGTTGGGGTAGAGATTTGATGGTGTCGGGGGTGTCCGACACGGAGGAGGTGAATTGTATATGTAAATTATTGGAATAAGATTATGGGGGGCAGGGGGACATAGACACGATGCACTCACGTGGTTGGAGAGATTTGTGGAATAATTCATGGATGAAAAACTCATGGAGGCTCTCCTTATATAGGAGGTAGATCTCCTAGTTTGATAAGATGTAGGAGGATTTTAAATCCCTAATAGATAATACGCCATTTAATTTAAACCGATCAATTTAATCAAAATCAAATCTAAATATAGTTTAATCCAAATAAATCCAGAATAGATAAATCTTCATCCTTATTTTAAACTATTTAAAATAAATCAAATCAAATCAAGATTTAAATTGCCACAATAATTTTAAAATATATTTTCTAAAAATACCAATAATAATAATGTCAAAAATAATAAATATTTTTAAATATCTTTTTTTGAATAATAAAATATTAATATCAATAAATTCAAAAATGGATATATATGAATTCAAATTCATGTACCTCATGTGCAAGGAATATTTGCATAAAAATAGTTTTCTAAATTACCACTATTAATTAAGCTAGCCTTTTATAAATAAATAAAAGCAATAAGTTTTGGCCATCTTGATACGATACTTTTCACAACTTTAAGTAAAATACAAATACAAATAATTATTATATATATTATTTTGAAACTATAAAAATAGAAAAATATTTTTCTAAAAATATGTACGCTCGCACATATTCACACTCGTCGAGCACTTACGAAAACAAAATTTCGCGCGTGACGTACAATACAATTACGCGACGTATAAATACAAAATAAAAAATTAGTACCAAATTTTTTAAAAAAATAGTAAAAATTTAGGGGTTTTACATTAGCTATTAAACTGAACTATATACCTGAACACTAGCCCCCTGGTTCATGCTAGGTACACTGGTTATTATCCCTCTATTGCCTGAACACCATTGACACATTGCACAATGCATCAAACCCTTGTATGTGAAACTTGTATTACAACCCCTTTACACAAACACTACACACACACTTATATTGCAACCTAGCCCTCTCAATCTCTCTAATATATATATATATATATATATATATATATATATATATATATATATATATATATATATATATATATATATATATATATATATATATATATATATGTTGTTGTATACAAATTAATGAATGCATTGTAATATGTAAGATAATAAATGCATGAATGAATGTCATATATGAATGAACGAATGAATCAAAGGTATAAGTAAAATATAATACATTGTAATGAATGTTAACATATATAATGTATAAAAGTATGTATGTAAATGTGCATGAATGTATATATCTATGTAACTATGTAAATATGCAAGATGTAACATATGCCTATATATAAATATGTATGTAATATGGATATGCATGTATGTATGAATGTATGTATTTATATATAGTATCTATTTTATATTATGCATTGTTGTGGTTCACATTGCCTTGTGATTGTGTGTGAGTGCTAGCCTAGGCTTGGTTAGGCCTAGTGAGACTTGTTAGACTTGATTGGGTTAGGAGTGGCCTAGTTGACCTAGTTTGACTAGTGTAGTTGACTAGAGTTGACCAGAGGTTGACTTTAGTCTAGTTTGACCTAGACATCATATAAAATGCATTGTAATTATCTATATTACCATTCTGGACATGTTGTGACTTGTGTTTCTCTAAATAGGAGTCAGACACCTCTCCTCAGATAGTATATTCACTTCGGACTTTTAGATATCAGGCGAGTACATTCTCTGACCGTTTCATACTTGCTAGAACTTATATTCCTGCTTTAGATTACTTTACTTAATGTTGTCACGACATTATCATGGATTGGTACTATATGGATCTTTTCATGCGATGTTATCCCCCTCAGGAGCATCGGGTATGTCATGTTATATGCGTTTCACTTTCATCATGTACTCATGTGCTTTCATCATGCATGTATACTCATGTACTCTCATGTTCACTGAGCCCTCATGTATAAACTTCACGTACACTAATTTATGAGCTCCATGTGAAGTAATGTATAATAATATAACTTGATTGGATCCTTGTGTATTGATTGGGGACGGAGGAGTATAAATAGTCATATGGACAATTCCAAAGTAGTACAGTCATGTACAAACTTTCATGTTTATTATCAAGCCGTTCACATGTCTATCTTGTACTCTAAATCACTAGGTTACTGTTAGTTCTCTCCCTATAGTAGATATTTACATTACCGTCATCTCTTTTACATCTTGTAATTCTTACAGTCATTTATGTATCTTACTCTTTTGCATGTTTATATTTTCTAACACATTATGAACTGCGTGAGATATACTGTGCTCGCTCCTGTCCTGATTGGACTTGTTAAAAATATTACAGAGGACGAGGATGAGGCATGTTGTACTACCTACTATAGGACATCATTAGAGCACACCTGTGACTTGGACCTCCAGCAGGATCCATTACCTGATGACGACACCCCTATAGTTTAGCTATCTTATTTCAGTCGTATCTCATCTGGATATTTGTATTTGAGATTTTGTGATGACGTGGATTTGTGGAGTTGTTAGATATTTATCTTAGACACTTTGGATTCTCTTTCTTATTGTATTTTATCTGTGGATTCTGTTGATATTTCTATCTATCTTATCGTACATCTTCCTTAGCTGTGATTGAGATTTGTACTTTATATTGTTCCTCCATTCGGAGAGTATAACTGTGCAATGTACCTTAAACTGTTAGATGTATGTGACCTAGAACAGCGTTCTACCGCCGACACTGTGGCGTAGGCTGGACGAACCCACTTTTCGTGCCCCTACACTGGGTGCGGGTCGTGACACATTTTTAGTGGTAGCCTATGCAGGTCTGTGCATGTAGTGGTATTCGAACTAGAGTATCACTACAGCCTGCAGTGGGATTATGATATTTTTTTGAAGGTACTCAATCATATTAGGAAAAACTCTTAATCAGATTCCTTTTATCTAAATTTTGCTACTCATTGTCTTCCTTTGAATATAAACTGTCCTCCTTTGATATTTTGACTCATTCTCAGAAATTGTTTCTGTTTGATCTATCTCCAGGATAGTCATTGAGACTAGTTCTCATCGCCCCAGACCGGGGGACACTGCTGAGAGGTCTGCCACCTCTCGTCCTGTGCAGCCAGTCCCCGATAACGTAGCACCAGTTATGTCAGCTGGGGTTGGTGCTTCAGCTACCTTCAGAGGAGCCCCTCCACCAGTACACAGACAGAGCCCAATTATCCTGAAGATGCTTCAGCAGCAGCAGCCGCCTTCAGGATCTGTCGACGCAGTACAACTGTTTACCTTCTTCCAACAGTTTATGGAGGCTCAGCAGGCTCAGCAGCAGCGGTTTGTGCAGCATCAGCAGCAGGCCAGGGGAGGCCAGCAGGGGCGAGCTTTCGCCATGGCGGCCGAGGATGTAGTGGTTATTAGGGGGCTAATCGCAGGTTCTGTTCTTTTCGACTCCATTCCAGCTTTCGCCTTATTTGATTCCGGAGCTTCCCATAGTTTTGTGTCTGTATCATTTTCTGTTAGACATTGCCTTGTATCTGAATCATTTTCTAGGACTTGCAAGATCACGACCGGTGGTGGTATTGTCCTCGTGAGTGATATTTGCAAAGGGCGGAGTGTTATTTTGGGAGGCCGGGAGTTGGAGGTGAGTCTGCTCCTAATGCCACTACCGAACTACGACATTGTACTAGGTATGGATTGGTTGAGCAGGCATCACGCTTAGATTGCCATGGGGGTAGAGTTCTGTTCGGAGTGCCAGGAGAGCCGGAGTTCGAGTTCACCCGATGACAGGCGGAGCATAGCAGCGGACTTTTCTACGGAGTTTCAGTCGAGGAGCAGACAGTTCCACATCCTTTGATTGCAGAGTTTATGGATGTATTTTTGGAGGACTTGTCGGGACTTCCACCAGACAGAGATGTTCAGTTCTTGATAGACTTGGTTTCCGATACGGAACCAATTTTCCAGCATGTCTATCGAGTGAACAACAACGAGTTGGTGGAATTGAAGAAGCAGGTGGATGAGCTGCAGGACAAGGGCTTCATTCGTTCTATTTCTTCACCTTGGGGTGCACCCGTGCTCTTTGTACCAAAGAAGGATGAGTCGGTACGGATGTGTATCGACTACAGGGCACTCAACAACCTTACGATCAAGAACTAGTACCCGTTGCCGAGGATCGACGATCTCTTCGATCAGCTGAGTGGGGCGAGGGTATTTTCTATGATTAATCTGAGGTCAGGTTACCATCAGGTGAAGGTGAAGAAGGAGGATATCTTGAAGACTACATTCAGGATGCGGTATGGTCAGTTTGAGTTCTTGGTTATGCCATTTGGGCTGACCAACGCACCGGCGGTGTTCATGAACTTGATGAACAAGGTGTTCTACCAGTACTTGGACAAGTTTATGATGGTGTTCATCGATGATATCCTAGTGTACTCGAAGACTGCAGCAGAGCATAAGGAGCATCTGAGGATAGTGTTGGAGACTTTCAGGAGGGAATAGCTTTATGGGAAGCTATCGAAGTATGAGTTCTTTTTGGACAGAGTTGACTTCTTGGGTCATGTGGTGACTGGAGATGGGATCTCAGTTGACCTGAAGAAGATCACGGCAGTTGAGGCTTGGTCAGCACCGACTTCATTAGCAGAGATCAGGAGCTTCTTGGGATTGGCATGCTATTATAGGAGGTTCATGCAGGATTTCTCCCAGATTGTAAAGCCATTAACTAGGCTGACCCGGAAGGATACAGAGTTTGTCTGGTCAGAGGAGTGTCAGGTCTCTTTTGATGAGTTGAAGAAGCGGCTGACGACAGCTCCGATTCTGACATTGCCATCAGGATAAGGAGGGTTCACTATCTACAGTAATGCCTCAAAGAAGGGTTTGGGTTGTTTCTTGCAGTAGCATGGGAAGGTGATTGCCTATGCTTCCAGGCAGTTACGTCCCCATGAGAAGAACTACCCTACCCACGACTTAGAGTTGGCAGCAGTTATATTTGCTTTGAAGTTATGGAAACACTACTTATACGGAGAGTGGGTGGAGATCTTTACAGATCATAAGAGCTTGAAGTATGTGTTTATACAGAAGGAGCTCAACATGAGGCAGCGCAGGTGGTTGGAGTTGATGAAGGACTTCGATATTTCTCTGCAGTATCACCCAGGAAAGGCTAACGTGGTTGCTGATGCCTTGAGTAGGTATCCGACGGCCATGTGTTTGACTATGGATCGTCACTTGCTAGCAGATTTGGGGAGCCTGGGGATTTAGGTGATTGTGGCAGGAGTTCAGATGCAGATGTGGGGCCTTCAGATTCAGTCAAACTTGATAGAGAGGATCAAGTCGACACAGTTCGAGGATGTTGCTCTGCGGTGTATCCGAGAGTAGGTTCGAGCAGGACTGGTGGATGATGATTTTACTCTTGTAGAGGATGGCGCTTTGAGGCATGGTTCCAGGCTGTGTGTGCCCAGTGGAGAGCTCAGGGAGCAGGTCATGCAGAAGGCCCACCGATCTCAGTACTCTATACATCCAGGTGCCAACAAGATGTATAAGGATCTGAGGGAGCACGTCTGGTGGTATGGGATGAAGCGAGAGGTAGCTCCCTTCGTAGCCAGATGTTTGGTCTGTCAGCAGGTCAAGACAGAGAGGCAGAGGCCAGAAGGTTTGTTGCAGCCATTGCCGTTTCTATAGTAGAAATGGAAGCACATCACGATGGATTTTATTTATGGATTGCTGCGTACACCAGGAGAGAAAGACGCGATTTGGGTCATCGTAGACAGGTTGACCAAATTGGCCCACTTTTTGCCATTTTAAGTGGGTACGTCTACTGAGAAGCTAGCAGAGATGTATATACGACAGATCATCATAATTCATGGAGTTTCGATGAACATTATCTCGGATCGAGATTGTCGCTTTACTTTCTACTTCTGGCAGATTCTGTAGACTAGTTTGGGCACTCAGCTTAAGTTTAGTACTGCATACCACCCTCAGACAGACGGACAGTCAGAGAGGACTATTCAGACGCTCGAGGACATGTTGCGGGCGTGTGTCTTGGATTTCGAAGGATCCTGGTAGGATCACCTGCACTTGGTGGAGTTTGCTTACAACAACAGTTTTTAGGCCAATATTGAGATGTCACCCTTCGAGGCACTGTACGGGTGTAGATGTCGTACACCCTTGTCTTAGGATGATGTCGGAGAGCAAGCTTTATTGGGACCTGAGATGGTTGTTGACGCAGCCGAGAAGGTGAAGCTCATCAGAGACAGACTTCGCATGGCACAGGGCAAACATCGGTACTGGGCCGATAGCCACTGTAGACCTTTAGAGTTTGAGGTTAGAAATTTGGTTTTCTTAAGGATATCTCCGACACGTGGTACGATACATTTTGGTGGAGGTGGAAAGCTTAGCCCGTGCTTCATCGAACCTTTCGTGATCAGCGGGAGAATCGGTGATGTGGCTTACAGGCTAGACTTGCCACCTGTACTAGTGGATGTCCACAACGTATTCCACGTATCACAGTTGAGACGGTATGTGGCTGATCCTAGCCTTGTAATCGACTATTCGGAGATTGAGGTGGGGCCTACTCTCAGTTATCCAGAGCAGCCAGAGGAGATTCAGGATCGCCGAAAGAAGGTACTGAGAAACCAGGTGATACCCATGGTTCGCGTCGCATGGAGGCATCATTCTCCAGGAGAGTCTACCTGAGAGCGGGAGGATGAGATGCGCGAGCGATACCCATATCTATTTGGACCTTGAGGTATGATTGTCTATCCTTCTCATCAGTTTAGTTTCGTCTTTCAATTTTGAGGACAAAAATTCTTTTAAGGAGGGTAGATTTGTCACTACCACATTTTAGCTTGAGGGTATTTTGGTCATTTTGAAAATTTTGGATTTATTTTGAATTGTTGGAGTGATGGTTGTTATTTTTGACCTTTGCTAGTTGAGACTTTGGAGACTAACCTAGATGTTGACCTTGACTATGGTGACTTGGTTAGCATGGTGGGACCCTAGTCTAACTTAAGTTGACCCAAGATGACTTGTTTGACTTAGTTGCATGAAGAGATTAAGTGTTTTAGGTGCATGGGTTTTTGACTAAGAGATTGATCCATTTAGCATTGCACTTGGCCCATAGCCCACTAGCCATCAACCCTAACCCTATTTTTCCTACATATTGCCGGCCCCTAGGGATTCCCCCTCTATTTAATGTCTCTTATTCCTTTCTTGCCTTTTTTTACACCACATCCATTTTTGGCAAGAGCAAGGTTTGTCCATTCTTCAACTCTTCATATTTTATTCATTTCTCTTCCTTTTTAACCCTTGTCTTTTGTAATATGATCTAATTCATGCCTATTTACTGTTGGTAGTATGTAATCTCAGCTTTGGTGAGATTTGAGGCTTGGGTGTTGCAAGTGGGATCCTTCATTTTTGGGGTTTTTTCTTGAGTTGAACTCAACTGGTAAACTATTCAAACCACCTCCATTCCCAATTTCTTTGTATGGAGTAGATCTATGTGTCCCCTAGCTGCTCCTCAAGTTTGGTAGAAAATCATGTCGATTTTGTGTCCGTATCGGACACGTATCAGTTTGCATGTGTACGCGTTTGTTGAATTGTCACAAAGGAATTTTATTTGATATTTTTAAAAAGTGTTTGAACCAATTTGTTGATTTTTATGTATGTATTGATTTTTCCCCACGACTGAGCATGATTCTGTGTCGTATTCGTGTCCAAAATGGCCACGGACACACAGTACGACACCCCCGTGCAGTCCCCTGCTACTGCATGCCTCGTGTTCACTGAACGCGCCATGTGGCGGGCTGCCACTTGGCATGGAGGAGGGGGCACACACTGACATGCCACCCCTCGAGTTTGATACGGTCTCGTGTCGTGTCAAGGGAGCACGGACACGTGCACTGGATTTACACTGTACTGCTACGCGTGGAATCACGTCTGATACGCTTATATTTCTCGAACACGATACGGGTTGAGGTATGTACAGACACGTGGACACACTCCCCTATGTCCCCTCTACATGTGTGCACCAGTATGACGTATCTCGAGCTCTGTGTCGAGCCCAATCGAGCTCGACACGGTCGCACGAGGCTGTACAGCACGCACTGTGTCTGTGTGTGTGTTTGTTGCTATTGACACCTCATGTCCTAATATCTAGATACGAAATGACTCGTGTGACCCGAGAACATGTGCACACCAATTACCAACCATTAATTTGATGTTTCATGCAATATTTCGAAATAAATTTGGTTTTCCCTCTTTGTTTTGATATGTGTGCATGTCTCTGAGTTTTCAGAGTTTTAAATGATTTTAAATTGTTAAATTATGATAAATTGTTAGTATTTAGCATGTATACAATGTCTGGATTAATGTTGGCATAGCTGGGATTTATGGGGTTGTGCATGTTGGGTGTATTTGGGGTTTCTCGAGCTCATTGACACCTAGAAATATGAAAGTCTGATACATGTGTTTCTTTGAAGATTATTTCACAATACAATGATATATTAGTTACATGTTACTGAGATTAGGTTGCTTTTCAATAAGTTTAAGTTGATATACATGCATACATTTGTAAACTGAGTATTGTATGTTATACTATGCTTGTGTTCCCTGAGTTAGGTTCTATTTCACTCTTGACTGAAACCTGAGAATTCCTTCTTTCAACTGATCATATTTCAATTAAACACAATATGAACCTTGTTGCCATGTTTAACTTAGACACAGACACACACCTACTTGCTGCACATTCAACTGTTCAAACTGAACCTGTGTACATGTTAACTTGAGAAGTGGATATTAGTTTGTTTGTGAAAACTGAAACTAACCTGAACTTAGCTATTAAACTGAACTATGTACTTGAACACTAGCCCCCTGGTTCATGCTAGGTACACTGGTTATTATCCCTCTATTGCCTGAACACCATTGACACATTGCACAATGCATCCACCCCTTGTATATGAACCTTGTATTACAACCCCTTTACACAAACACTACACACACACTTACATTGCAACCTAGCCCTCTCTATCTCTCTAATATATATATATATATATATATATATATATATATATATATATATATATATATATATATATATATATATATATATATGTTGTTGTATGCAAATGAATGAATGCATTATAATATGTAAGATAATAAATGCATGAATGAATGCCATATATGAATGAACGAATGAATCAAAGGTATAAGTAAAATATAATGCATTGTAATGAATGTTAACATATATAATGTATAAAAGTATGTATGTAAATGTGCATGAATGTATATATTTATGTAACTATGTAAATATGCAAGATGTAACACATGCCTATATATAAATATGTATATAATGTAGATATGCATGTATGTATGAATGTATGTATTTATATATAGTATCTATTTTATATTATGCATTGTTGTGGTTCACATTGCCTTGTGATTGTGTATGTGTGCTAGCCTAGGCTTGGTTAGGCATAGTGAGACTTGTTAGACTTGATTGGGTTAGGAGTGGCCTAGTTGACCTAGTTTGACTAGTGTAGTTGACTAGAGTTGACTAGAGATTGACTTTAGTCTAGTTTGACCTAGACATCATGTAGAATGCATTGTAATGATCTATATTACCATTCTGGATATGTTGTGACTTGTGTTGCTCTAAATAGGAGTCAGACACCTCTCCTCAGACAGTATATTCACTTCAAACTTTCAGATATCAGGCGAGTGCATTCTCTGACCGTTTCATACTTGCTAGAACTTATATTCCTGCTTTAGATTACTTTACTTAATGCTGTCACGACATTATCACGGATTGGTACTATATGGATCTCTTCATGCGATGTTATCCCCCTCGGGAGCATCGGGTACGTCATGTCATGTGCATTTCACTTTCATCATGTACTCCTTTGCTTTCATCATGCATGTATACTCATATGAATCATGTACTCTCATGTTCACTGAGCCCTCATGTATAAACTTCACGTACACTCATTTATGAGCCCTATGTGAAATAATGTATAATAACATAACTTGATTGGATCATTGTGTATTGATTGGGGACGGGAGAGTATAAATAGTCATGTGGACAATTCCAAAGTAGTGTAGACATATACAAACTCTCATGTTTATTATCAAGCTGTTCACATGTCTATCTTGTACCCTAAATAACTAGTTCACTGTTAGTTCTCTACCTATAGTAGATATTTACATTACAGTAATCTCTTTTACATCTTGTAATTCCTACAGTCATTTATGTATCTTACTCTTCTGTATGTTTATATTTTCTAACACATTATGAACTACGTGAGATGTACTGTGCTCGCTCCTGTCCTGACTGGACCTGTTAAAAATATTACAGAGAACGAGGATGAGGTGTATTGTACTACCTACTACGGGACAGCATTAGAGGACGCCTGTGACTTGGACCTCCAGCAGGATCCATTACCTGCTGACGACACCCCCATAGCTTAGCTATCTTATTTCAGTTGTATCTCATCTGGATATTTGTATTTGAGATTTTATGATGACGTGGATTTGTGGAGTTGTTAGATATTTTTCTTAGACACTTTGGATTCTCTCTCTTATTGTATTTCATCTATCCTATCGTACATCTTCTTTAGCTGTGATTGAGATTTATACTTTATATTGTTCATCCATTCGGTGAATATAACTGTACAATGTACCTTAAACTATTAGATGCATGTGACCTAGGACAGCGTTCTATCGCCGACACTGTGGCGTAGGCTGGACGTACCCACTTCTCGTGCCCCTATACTTGGTGCGGGTCGTGACAATCTTCGTATTTCGGTACAGGGGTGTGACAGTTTATTTTTTTTCTTCTGCGTTAATAAAGCATACCTTCGGGCTACCGGTTCTACTGTAACATGCTTCATGAAAAACTGGTTCACTTGCCCACTAAGCTTCCTTTAGTCATCTAAGCCCTCCATGACGTCTTCATCTTCGCTCCCGCTTGGTTCGTTGGGGTTATCAATATTGTTTCCCCAATGTTATTTCTTTATTTCGGTAGCAGTTCTTCCTAAATTTTTCGTGGTCGTGAACCCCTGGACTACTCTGTATTTATCGTCAAAATCTTGACCACGACAGAGAAAATCATATAAAGGATCGCTTTGGTGGAAGATGCAACCCTAATCCTTCTATGGCATAAATTTCTTGCTGCCAGGAAGAACTCGTCGGCAACCGCTCTTCTTTCTTGATCTTAAATGAAGCTTTGTATGGAAAACTTCGTATACTTTAGGCATGGCTCCTCCGTCAGCTTGTGTAATTCCCAATTTACAGGGACGAGAATAGCTTGATGTAAGACATCTCCTCCCAAATACTCGAGACCTTGAAACTAAAAACTGTCTGGAACTTAGGAGTGGGAGGTTGCTACAGCTGTACAGATTCCCGAAATAACTCCCTCGTACTCTTTTGGGTTTCTTGTGTTGATGAACATCTGATGAGCTAGGCCCCCTGATGTGTTGTTTCAATTTTGGTATATCCTAGAAACAGGCGATGACTCTGGGTCTACCTGCATCATTCAAGATTAACTCATCACAGTAAAGAGTACAGATATATTGGTCACTTCGAGTTGTTTAAAGAAGGTCAACAATCTAGACTCGTTAACAATTTGTTATTGATACATAGTTAACATTTGCTAAACCATTAATTCAGGCTCAAATTCCCTGGTCTGCTCACTCTGTATATTAAAGAATTTGAACAAATCTAAGAAGTCATGATTTCTTAGATTAACTATATCTTTAGTATAAAGAGGCAAGAATTTCTTTCAATTCTTTTTGCTCCATAGTTGGTCTAGGAAAGAGATTATTTTCTTTCACAATAAGAGCTTGAGATTTGGAGGTGTAGGAATAGGAAGCTAGATTCTTGAGCTTTTCGACTACCTCATCTAGCTTTTCTTCTAACATTGACGATTTCTGCTTTTCGTATAAATAATATCTTTCAATCTGAGAAAGCCAGTATCTGGCTGCCTTGACATCTGAAGACTGGATTGCTCTATAGCACAAATTAAAATGATCCCATAATTTTTTATTTTCTTTTTTCAATCCCTTGTTGTACCAATTTTCAATAAGAACATTGACAAAGGGTTGTCCTTGTGTCGGGACTATCTTTTGTGGAGAGAGGGTAGTCATAACAATCTTTCCCCTATTCTGGTTATTCGCCAAGTTTTGTGGGTTATTCACCCGATTCTGGTTATCCACCACTGGTAGGTTACTCATCCTGGATTGGGGGTATTCCCCTAGAATTAGGGGTTATTCACCCAGATTGGGGGTTATTGTTGTTTGCCATTAAAACTCTTTAGAATTGATGTTTTTAATTACAAACAGAACAGAGTACAATGTAGGACTTAGATGTAGTCCTAGGAGTACACTTTTGTTTTTATCTGGGTACTGTGTCGATGGCGCGAGTGGTAATACGTTGACTATGTTGACGATCTGACGATGATCTTGAACTCTCTGAAGGTCTGGGTTGCTCTGGATGCCACAGCGTTGTAAGGAGAAGCGGACGTTAAGTGTCTCTTCTGGCCTCTATATTTGGATATAACAGTCTGTCTGTATATATCTCTTTCTGTCTGTGTGTGTTCGTCTTTCATGAAGGAGTGATCCTTCTATTTATAGATAGCAGGTTGGCTGTTCATGTGCGCATATGTCGGATGCGCCTGGACAAAAAAATGCCACGTGGCTGATGCTGGCGGGGGCGCAAGGACGATGCGCCCCGAGTTGTAGTAGAATCTGCTTGAACTGCTTCGTTGGACTGCGGAGGAGCTGACACGCGGCAGTTGCTGAGATTTCGTTGTTGCTGAGATCTTGGGTGGTTAGCACCTATTCTTTGAATAGAACTGAGTCAAAGGACGCGTGGCGTATGCCTGTGGCTCAAAGATCTCGGTTTTGGAGGAGAGTGATCTGTCGGGGTACGCCTAGGATCGGGTGCATCGAGACGACTTAGTCCTATGATTTTTAGGCATCATAGACAAGTCTGGGCGCATAGCTTTTGAGGCGCATACAAAGCTTCGCATCAGGGTGCACTTAGGATCAGGCGCAGGGGAGACGACTTGGTCTCATGACTTTTAGGAGTCATGAGCAAGTCCAGGCACATGGCTTTTGAGGAGCATGGCTTTTGATGCGCATGCAGAGCTTAGTCTTCTGTTGCTTGAGATCAGAAATGAGCTGAGGGAGCGTATGACCACTGGGGCGCACGCCGTCTTCTGGGCGCATGACCACGCGGCGCATACGAATGATCGATCGGCCACGTGGCAATTGTTGCCAACCCAAGGTGTAATGATGGTGCTGACATCAGCGGCTCTTCATTTTCTACAAAGGGCTCCTGATTGGACGGCTCTTGGAATGCGTTATCGCCTTTGTCATTCAGCATTAAATGCTTGATGGTGATTAGTTTGAAGAGGGTGCATCGGTTAGTGTCCATTTGGGCACATGGGTCTCTGGCCCATTTGGGCGCATCGCTGAGGAGCGCGTGATGTTGATGGCGCATCAGCCAGGTATCGCATCCTCTTTGGCCCGTTTGTTGAGTTCTTCAAGGCTTTGATTTAGCTAAATACTAGGAGACTGATTCATTTGCTATTAATGCAAATTCATTACATAAAATTTGGAAAGTTGGCCATTTGTCACTCGGATGTAGGCTGCCCGTGCTTATAAATAGCCGCATGAAGGAAAGCTTTGCTTCCATTCTTCGTTTTGACATGAAGACGAACTTGGCCGGAGCTCCGTATTGGCGAACTGTCGAACTCAGTTTTTTGTAGAAGTCTTGATGACGAGCTCTTCTCAAGGGTGAAGATGCGCTGCCCCAGTCTTTTCGTCGCTCTGAGCTTTCGTGATAGTGTCTATTGCATCCAAATATCAGGATCGTCGAGTCCCAACACAGGCTGATGGTGCCTATTGCATCCAAAGATCGGGGCGGCCGTGCTCCGTTTTTCGTTATGCATGAAGCTCCACAGGCTGCCGAGTGTGCCTGTTGCTTCCAAAGACCGGGGTGTTATACCGCGATCTTTGTCGGGCTAGGAGAGCTCCTCCTCCTGCTAGACAAGGGCTGATTGGCTCTGATGCGCCTGTGCCATAATGACGAGACGATGCGCCTGGATGAGACATCAGAGTGATGCGCCTGACGGATAATGCGCCTGGCATGGGGCACATGGCCGTTGCTGCGCCTGGCTGTAGCTTTAGGGTCTTTCTTTTTGTAGAAGTTCTCCTTTGTAAAGCCTTTTTTAGACATGTAATAGACTTTTATATGAAATAAAAGCCTTCTTTTGATGTCCATACTTTTGTTGTCCTTCGCTGTGCTAAGTACTTTGTTTGAACTCCCTGGCTCATGTTTGAGTCTAGCCGTATAGTGTTAAGCGCATAGGAATTCTGGCCTATAGATGAGCCTGAAATTCCATGATTCTACAAGACCCCTTTCAAAGTTTTCAAAACTTTTTGTCAAGTTTTAGAAGACTTTGAATAAGAAGCATGGGAAGTAACGACTCGGGGCGCATGCCCTTCACCTAGGCGCATGGCTCTTCTTGGCGTATAGTCGTTCTGCGTGCCACTGTGGGGACGCTTCTTGCTTAGGCGCATACTGCTAGGGCGGATTCTTCTTCTGAAGAGATAACACCTCGATCTCAGGAAAGATTAATGATGATCTTCTGAAGACTTCTTCCTCGGAGCTCTTCTTCTTTTTCTTCTCCGAAAACCCTTAACTCTTACGAGAAATGGCTCCCAAAACTCTCCGTGGTGGTGCTGGCCGAGGAAGGGGCAGGGGTGTCACACTCACTTCTTCTAATTAAGGGTATTGTAGTCTTTGTGCATTATTTTGAATTTATTTAAATTGTTAATTAAATTGATTACTGTATGATTTGGATTGGTATTTTGGTAGGACCTAGATGGTATAACCTTAGTCAACCTTGTCTTGAAGCCTAATAATGTGATTAGTTTTATTATTGGCTTATCAGATTTAATTTAGAATTTTTACTTATTTTTCTAGAATTATTTAAGGATTTTTAAGTCATTTTTGTACAAGCCTTTAAGCCTTTTGTCATTGGGCCTTTGTAGCAACTTAGAGTGCTTGCCCCATGACTTAACCTAACCCTAATACCCTCCTACCAATTGCCGGCCAAGCATAGCAGCAGCCCCCCCTCATTTGTGAAGAATTCTCATAGCCTCCACTAGATCAAAAACCCTAGTTTCCCTTTTCCTTCAAGACCCTAACTTTCTCATTCTGCGTCCGATTCACGCCAAACGAATTGCTTTATGACCGTGGGGAGGAGAAAAACTTGCTGGAGCATTGCTAGCAAGGAGTTCGAGGCGTTCGCTCGGGAGAAACTGATCGTCGAAGTGCTCGAGGAGTCACTTTCATTGAGATTCCAACTCTCAATAGGTAAACCTCGTTCTAGCAATGTTTCTTTTGATTTTTCTTCATGTTAGCATGCATCTAGGTAACCTCGTTCCAGTGATCAGTTTCGTTCGATTTCGTGTCCGTTCGATGTACGTATCGGACACGTATCAGAGTTACAACATAGGTATTCGACAAAATTATCCAATGGATTAAAACTTGTAATTTTTTGAATCTATTGATATATTTGGATAGCCCTAGACATAAGGATCCTGACCCCGTAGTTTTTGACATGAATCGGGCTCGTGTCCATGTCCAATCAGGACACAAACACGCTGCACGTGCAGGCCGTACGCGTGCCCTGATGCCGTACGTTGATTGCACGATGCACAGGCCACGTGGCTGCGTGCCACTTGGCGTGTAGGTGGGGTTAACGTCTGTGGACACGTCCCCCAAGTTTTGTGTCATCCCGATTCGAATCTAGTGAGAAATTGCGATCGTACGGGTCGACACACGCACGCGCGCGCGCGCATATCCGCCGCTGACACGGCCCTCGTGCCGACACGTGTAGACACGTGGACTCGATCCGATGTGTCTTATATGTAGCCCTATATCTAGCCTATCCTAGGACACAACCATGACACGTGTGGTGGGACACACGAGTCCCTAGACTTGCCGTCCCGTGTGCACGATGCGGTGCACTGTTCTGTGCACACGCGCATAGGCCACGCGTGGACATGGGCTTCGTGCACGTCGGACACGACACTTGGCCGCACGAGGAATTGACCAGTAGGACGGGGACGTGTTAGCCTAGGTGTATGCGAAGTTTCACGAGAAATGGTTTAGAATCGAGCGAGAAATCGAACTCACACCGATTCATTTGACACGCATATCGGGTTTTCCGATACGCACTCCGTGGACTCGATACGGACACGGGTTCAACCCCGTGAGTACCCGAACACGTCACACACATAGACACCTTCGTGTTTGCCAAGTTTCGCGGATTCTAGTTGTGTATATTGCATTTTGGGTATTGAGTTGGTTTTCGGGTTTCGATTAATATAAATAATTGAATTGTTTTGTCATATTTCAAATTGCTGAGATTTAATTCATATTTTCTGAGTTATATCTATTTCAATCCCAGGTATGAGTTTCTTTTCCCTTCGTAAAACCAACATTCCTTCTCCCTATATATATATGTGTATATATTAGGATATGTGTATATATATATAAAGTTTCCTTTAAATAGATTGTGTATATATGTATATATGTATGAGATATTCATATAGTTGTATATATAACCAATTTATCTCAGTTTTGTACCCCAGTAGCAGCTCTTCATCGACACACACACACACACACACACACAATCTCTTCTTCATAAGCTTAAGTACATGTGTGTATGTATATATATATATTTTTTATGTATGTATATATATTTTTTTATGTATGTTTGTATATATATATATATATATATATATATATATATATATATATATATATATATATATATATATATATATATATATGTAATTGTTTGCTTGTGAATGTGAAGTAGGGAGCATTGAGTCAGTTTAGGATTAACCCAATGAGCCTAGAATGGCCGAGTCGACCGACAAGTTGACAAAAGTCAACTTTGGGTAAAACTTGATCCAAATCGACTCAAACGAATTTAGAATGACTTAAAAACTTGTGCTTGACCTAAAAATTGGTAAACGGACTAGTTGACTTATAGTTGACCAGGTTTGACCAGAGTTGACCAATGGTTGACTTTGACCTAGAAGGACCTAGAATCATGTAGAATTGCATTGTAGGCATTCCTTATGATATTTTAGATCTTGTTGTATATATTGTAGAAGCATGGAATTTCACAACCAGAAAGCCCATGCGCCAGACACTACATGCGCCAGAACTCAGATGAAGAACTTCACAGCAAAGTCAATAACTATAGACATTTGAAGAAGGACTTTTTATTTATATATAAAAGTCTATTACATGTCTAGAAAAGGCTGTACAAAGGAGAATTCCTACAAAGGAAAGAGCCTAAGTCTACAGCCAGCGGCCATCATGCGCCTTCAGATAAGCGCAGCAACCACCATGCACCACCAGATAGGCGCAGCATCACTATGCGCCACCAATAAGGCGCAGCAGATATCATGCGCCTCCATCCAGGCGCATCCCATCATCTCTTCAGCACCTCAGTTATGTGCATCCCTTCAGCCAAATTCTTCCAGCCAGGCTCACCTGGCCGAGCAGAGCCCAGTTATGTGCCGCTCTTCCAACCAGGCTCGCCCGATAAATGCTTCGACACAAAGCATTTAACCCTCTGGCTGGAACCAAGGAAGAGAAGAGCACCGCAAATGCTGTGGCCAGGGGAGGCTTCGAAAGATCCTCCAAAGCCGAAGGAAGACCGTGATCGAAACCATGGCTAAAGGAGCAGCTTTCGACACGATCAAAGTGGGGAAACCCCACTTTGCAGGAAGAGAGAGCCTTGCACCGCCATTCCGATCTACGGCTCTTCCGAAATAACGGAGACGAGGCTCGAGCATCCTTATCTTTGGATGCAACAGGCACCTTCCGCCTGCCTCAGAAGCCCTCGACTCCGTCTTTTGGATGTAACAGTCACCTTCAAGTGCATCAAAGATAACACAGCGTCTCATCTTCACCCTCGGGAGCACTTCGTCAGCAGAATGCACCCGTATGTTCAAATTCATATTGGAAGTACGTGAGGGAATGAGAAGCAAATCTTCTCTCCATGCCACTATTTATAGGCCGGGCAGATCAAACCCACGCGCCAAGTGGATGGCCCTCCGAATTCCGTGCAATGAATTTACATTAAATGGATGAACCGGACGCCTCGAATTCAGCCAAACGGCTATTTATAGCACTCGAAGAGCGAGACAGCCGCATCATTAAAAGACATGTCCGATGCGCCAGCCAGACAGCGCATCACACGGACGCGCCCTTCGGCGTCAGGCGCATCACATAGACGCGCCCTACAGTACTCGGCGCATTACAGAGGGTGCGCCCTCACACATCTCCATACCGAGTGGAACGCCAATCGACGCGCCCACTCAGCTGTCCATCGAACATCACCAACATTAAATGCTGAACTGACAGAGTTGGCAGCACGCCTCCCAAAGTCTGAACAGTTGACAGCTTTTCAGAAAACGAAGCGTCGGCAACGTCAGCATCATCATGACCTTGTTCCGACGGCTACTGCCACGTGGCCACTCCACCATCAGCATGCGCCTCTACGGCCATGCGTCCAAATCAGCATGTGCCTCAAAAGCCATGCGCCTCAGACTGCTCTCTGATCCCGAAAGACAGAAGGAAAGTCGCCTGCATGCGCCTCAAAAGCCATGCGCCCCAAATGGTTTGTAACTCCTAAAGGTTATGAGCCGCAGCCTCCTCCTGCGCCCAATCCAAGCCGCAGCCCACCAGATCACTCATCTCCACCAAATCCGAGATCTTCGAACCATGAGTCGACGACACGTGTCTTTTGACTCAACTCGTCCAAGATTTCAGCAACGGAAAGATCTTCTCCCTGCTACGTGCCGGCTCACAACAGCAGTATGAAGAGTTCTCCCCCTCGATCAGGGCGCAGCATCCATGCGCCTCCATCAGCAACCTCCACGTGGCGTTCCCACACCGGCGCATCCTACATGCGCGCATGAGCAGCCAGCCTGCAAAACTATAAATAGAAGGGTCATCTCCTTCATACACACACACAGAGACTCAGAACAGAAGACTCACAACACAGAGAGAATCACCGAGAGGCAGTTCTAGACACTCAACGTCTTCCTCCTCTCAGCAAGCTCCAGCACCCAGAGCAAATCACACCTTCAGAGAACCGATAACCGTCGTCAGCCGGTCAACGGAGTCAACGCATTACCACTCGCTCCATTGGCACTAAGGACCCAGCTTAAACAAAAGTGTACTCCTAGGACTACATCTAAGTCCTATATTGTATCACTGTTCTGTTTGTATTAAGATTTCAATCAAAACAATTTTAATGGCAAACAAGCTGGCGACTCTGCTGGGGACCTCTTTCTCCTCTACCGAGAAAGTCGTGTCACAGGCCGACGACGTGAAGGTGGGCTCCTCCCACAAGACGCTGGTAGTGCGCCTCAATCAACAGGCGTACGAGGAGTTCATTTCTGAAGGAAGTACGAGTCCTTCGAAGCGGCTGTCGAAGCCGAAGAAGACCCGCGCAGTCTGGGTGCGCAAAGTCGACGCCTCGGGCACCACCGTTGAAGGGGATGCGCCCGTCCAGCCTTCCCTTCCTGTTGACGTCCTCAGCAGTCAAGGTGCGCCCGCTGATGCAGCGCATCTTTCGGGGAAGCGTGCGGCTGACCACGTTCTCCAGCCATCTTCCTCTCAGGCGAGGAAGATACGTCGACGGAGCAGGGGCGCAGCCAATGCCCCGCGCATTACTTCTGATGCGCCACAAAGAGCCTCTGTCTTTGACAGACTCACTCGCTGTAACGGCGAGGAGAATTTGGATGCTGAGTACTATGCGCCCCAGCGGGCTGGTACGAAGAAATCCAAGGCGGCACGGGCCATGCGCCACAAACGTGCTATGCCAGCAGCCGGCCAGAGGCACGCGCTTACAATCACACGCGCTGCCGATGGCAAGCTGTACAAGGTTGACTCAAGTGCTCCTGCATCGACAACGAGTCGACCTTCAAAGTCCTCATCTCACTTGGGCGCATTCACTACGTGCACAACCAAGCCGAGAGAGGCAAACTCAGTGGTCTTGAACTCCCGCGCCTCCTCTGGTTGTGCGTTTGAGGTCCGTTCAAGTCACTTCAAATTCTGTGGTTCCTCCACTACTGATCGTGATGCCTGCTTGGTATTAGATCAGGGGGCGCAGCACTCACCCGACCACCCCGGCGCTTGGCCCTGCCATGCGCCTGAGAGGGGTGTGAGGGTAGCACTCTCCTCCAACGACTTGCGCAACGTGATCACTCACAAGCGCCGGTCAGGAGAGCTGACCAACAAGCACGATGCGCCTCTCACGGGGCACACTTGTGCAGTGGTCACCATCAACTGCTGTTGCAAGACGGCAGTACCGCCAAAGCAGTCGGTCTTCCAACGGCTACAATCATCGACACCCCTCCGACATCGCCTTGGGACAAAGGTGTCAGCAGAAGAGGAACTAAAGATTGCGTCATGCAACGTGATCTCCAATTCCTCATCTGTCCGGAAGACGACTGCCAATTCCTCGTCTTCATCTAAAAGCCAGTCGAGGAAAACCAAGGCAGCTGTCACAACCTCTGGGGTGTTCGAAGGCACTCGGTCAAGGAAGAAGTCCTTGGAGGAAGCTGGGGGTAGCCAGACCCTTGTTCAGCCTCCTTCCGAAGGCGAAGATGTCCAAAGCACAGCTGCGACGGATCTTCATCAAGCCGAAGATGGCCTCCCTGAAGCCCCTCAAAATGACGATGTCCTCCAGGACACCGCCGGGGGTAGTGCTGAAAACGAAGAGGCCCTTCAAGACAGAGCTGAGGGCAGTCAGGCCCTTACAGATGCGCCTGTCGAAGACGAACTCCAGAATGTGGCTGGGGGTGGCCAAACACCAGGAGAAGTAACTCCCCCACATGAAAGTGAGGCTGAGAGCGAAGCCTCAACTAATCCATCCACTTCCGGCCGTGTCATGACAGTATACATGACCGGGGGTGATCTTGAGGCTGATGCGCCGCCACAGGACATTGTCCAGCGCATAGACTCGTTAGAGGGAGGACTCAAAACTCTCTCTGCCTCAATGCAAGCACTGACTCAAGCAGTGTTTGAGATGCGGTCGGCCTTGATCAGGACACCTTCAAATGGTCCCGACCCAGGAGCTAATGGAGAGTCGAGTGTGCCCCTCCAGCGGACACCCTCAGACACAGAAGCACCCCGGACATCGGAGCCCTCAAACGCTCCACTCCAGGTGGTACCTCCTTCCCCGGCTCCTAGCTCCACGGAGGACGTGGTCGAAATGATCAAAGATCTGCGGGAGCGCTTCGAGTCCAGGAACAGGCAGGAGGAACGCCAGAAGATGGGCATTCCCCAGCCTTATCCACTTGAGTGGAACAAGGTGGTTTATCCCCCAAAGTATAAACCACAGACACTCACGCCGTATGACGGGAAGGACTCTCCACGACGGTACTTGACGTACTTCCAGTCGCAGACAGGGCATCTTCCGAAGGAGGACGCGCTCCGCACCAGCATCTTTGTTGGGGCCCTGAAAGGGGTGGCGTATGACTGGTACTGCAGCCTCCCCGACAATTCCATATCGTCCTTCGACGACCTGACACGCCTCTTCCTCGACCGCTTCTACGACGGTGGGAAGGACATGACGATGGCGTCTCTCATTGAGATACGCCAGAAGGACAAGGAAACGGTTCGGGCATTCATCGAACGCCTCCGTCAGGCCTGCTTCAGGTTACCTCCAGGCATGCCAGAACATGCGCTTCTCTCCGCTTGCAGTATGAACATGCTACCTGCAGTAAAGCTCTGGCTTAACTCTACTCCCCCTCTCGATTGGAGCTCCCTAATCATTGAAGCTGAAGCTGCAGAGAAGAAGACGGCCAATGCACGTCTTCTGGGTGTTAGCTTCCCCACCTTTGACGATAAGGGGAAAAAGTCCGCAACCAACAATTCCGGACGAGAAACAAAGGGAAAACAGGCATTGACAGTTAATGCCTCGAAGGGCACATCGGCGCCTACTCAAAAGCCTCCATCGGCACCGAGACCCAAGGAGGTTTATTCATTCAATGATGACGACACCCTGCAACTCTTTGAGATACTGAAGCAGGGTGACAAGATCAAGCTTCCGGACCCGAAGCGGCCCGATGAAGTCGGGAAGGTGGACAACCCAAGGTACTGTCACTACCATCAGTTTGTCGGACACCCGACTAAGGACTGCTATGTCCTCAAAAATTACATCCAGCGCATGATCAATGCGGATGTAATTTCCGTCGATTACGAAGAGAAGACGGTGTCAGCTAATGTGGTGTCACTACAGTTCGGCACCTTGCCGCCGACTACCACACAAGATGGCGTCGTCCCCATCCCTAAGGCGACAATGGTGGTGGTGAATTTGCCACCCACCCGTGACAATGTGAGTGGACTTGTCCCACTCACCACATCTCGAGGAGAGGTCCTCTGGGTTCACCCCGACCTCGTCTCCGAGGTAACTCAACCGGAGGTACGCCCTACCTCCAAAGCAAAAGGCAGGAAGATCAAGTCTTGCCGCACGGTCTCTTCTTCAACAGAAGAGGCGCTTCCTGTGTAGACGCGTGCACAACAGAACTCCCAGCCCGGTGAAGCTGCCGCCGAAGGGGTGCCTCCTGGCACCATCCCTGAGGAGGGTCCATCCAAGCCCTCAGCAGCTAATAAACAAAAGCAAGTGGAGGCCCGTTTCGACAGACCTCTGCGGAAAGAAAATGCTTCGAGGCTAGCCAAGCCCCACAATTTTGACATTCTGGCACAACTGGCCAGTACTCCTGCACGCCTGTCTTTGTTCGAGCTCCTGCGTCTCTCTAAGGACTCCCGAGAAGCTCTCTGCGAAGCTCTAAAGGATGCCGAATCCTTTCTCAGTCAGGTCAAGCAGCCTGAAGACCTCCCAACTACTTGTGCACACTGTCATTGTGCGGATGAAGTTATCCCAAACATAACCTTCACCCAATAAGACATGCTGCTCAAGCATCACCGACATAACCGACCGTTGTATTACACAGGGTACATCGGTTCGGTAAAGGTGAGCAGGATTCAGATCGTCCGGGGTCTTCCCTAAGCATCATTCCAAAGGCGCTGCTATCAAAGCTGGGGATCCCAATGTACCGGCTGGCGCCCTCCAATACGACCATCAGTGGCTTCAACGCCAGCAAGAGCGAGCCACTGGGCAAGATCCGGCTGAAGTGTCACATCGGCAGCCTCAAAACTGAGGTAACTTGTTATGTGGTGGATGTCGAGGTCAACTACAACATCTTACTCGGACGACCATGGTTACATGAGTACATGGTAGTGCCCTCCACGCTCCACCAATGCATAAAATATGTATCCACCAACGGCGTCATCCGGACGGAGTTTGCAGATATCGATCCCTTCAAAGGGATTGAGGCCTACTTCACCGACTCCGACTTGTACAAGCCACTTGACGAGGAGGAAGCCAACGACGCCGATGATGAAGCAGAGACGGCAACAGAGCCGGACTTGGAACCCGAAGCGACTCCTGACGCCCCCTTGAAAATCCGTCTGAAAGGGAGACCACCCAAGAAGGCGCCTCCAACGAGCATCAAGCTATCAGGAAAAGCGCCAGCTCGCGAAGCCCCCCTGAAGATACGCCTCAAGGGGAAGCCACCACAAACAGCGGCTCCCCTAGCGGTAAAATTACAAGGGAAGGCGCCACTCATCGAAGGCGCAACCGAGGCACCCCTCAAGGTGCGTCTTAAAGGCAAGCCGCCGCAGTCATCCAAGATGCCGAAGAGGGCTCACATAACCCTCTCAGACCCCAAAGTCGGAGCGGTGGAGGACTCTCCTGATCCGGCCCCAGTGCTTACAGATGAGGAGCTTGGCGAATATATCTCTGCCGATGTAGACGCACCCTCCTTCGACAATGTAATCTCACGGGATAAAATCTCGTACTTTATCAATAATAGAGTCTCTTTCAATTATTCTTGTCTTCCACACTGGAATGCCATGTATACATTAGACAACGCTCTACGGTCGTTGCAAACACAAGTAACGACCGTCTACCATAATCAAATAGTCCCGTCTCAAGGAGTCTTCATAGTCCCTCCACGAAGCCGAGACGAAGGCACCATCATCTCGGGCAAAATCGAGCGTCGTCGGAACCTCCCGTCGATCGAGCCCGAACCTGATACCGGCAGGGTACAAGTATATCGATACACAGATGCGGCTAAGCACATCATCCAAAAGATGGGCTACGACCTGAAAAGCAACAAAGGCCTAAACTACGGCAAGGGTCGGCATCTCCCTGTCCGGCTTTCGATGCCCAATGGAAAGCCACAGGATTACTATAATCGGACTCGACGGGGGTTAGGCTATGTCATGCCGCCATCAACTCCAGAAAGTTCGGACGCAGAAGACATAGAACATTCCCACTCATCAGAAGCATCGACGTGGGATTCCGATACCAGTATTGGATCAGTCTTCAGAAAAGTGCTATCAGCTAACATGACATCGGCGCAGCCTCAGAAAGATGAAGGCGAAGACCAACCGCCGGAACCCTTCGAAGAGGAACCCTGGGCTCAACGCCTAGGAGAGCAATGGGAGTCTCGTTTTGAGTTACGAGAACCTCCCACCGAAGACGAAGTCGAGCAAATCGACCTCGGGGATGGGTCTTCTTCTAAACCCATCTTTATCAGCAAAAGCTTGGAAGGAGAAGACCGAGAATCTTTAGTCCAACTCGCTAAGGAGTATATCGACGTCTTCGCCTGGAGCTACGAAGACATGCCGGGTCTCGATCCACAGATCGCGATGCATATGTTGAACATCTTACCAGATGCCAAACCTATCAAACAACAACAGCGACGCTTCCGCCCGGACATCATGAACGCCATCGATCAGGAGGTAGACAAACTCTTGACCAGTGGCTTCATCCGTGAGGAACAACACCCAGACTGGGTAGCCAACGTCGTCCCTGTCACCAAGAAGAACGGGAAGATACGAGTCTGTATCGACTTCAGGGATCTCAACTCCGCTTGCCCGAAGGATGAATTCCCGCTCCCAATCACCGATGTAATGATCGACAACACATGTAGCTTTGAACGCATGTCCTTCATGGACGGGTATTCAGGCTACAATCAAATCAAGATGTTCCCCGATGACGCAAAACACACGTCATTCAGGACTCCAAAGGGTGTTTTCTGCTACACCGTAATGCCCTTCGGCTTGAAGAACGCCGGTGCAACGTATCAGCGAGCTATGAGCACCATCTTCCGTCAACATCTTCGCAAGACAGTTGAGTGCTATGTTGACGACATCGCAGTCAAGAGCCGCCTCAAAAGAGATCACCTACAGGACCTGAAGACGGTCTTCGATCTCATGCGGGCGCATCAACTCAAAATGAACCCCGCTAAATCCTTTCTGGGGGTTTCTAGCGGCAAATTCTTGGGCTTCGTCATCACAGCGAAAGGCATTCATGTTGATCCTGAGAAGACCAAAGCCATCCTTAACATGGACCCTCCGAAGAACCTTCGAGAACTTCGGGGCCTACAGGGACGTTTGGCATACATCCGGAGGTTCATAGCAAACCTCTCCGGTAAATGTCAACCCTTTACTCAGCTCATGAAGAAGGGAGTCTCTTATGTCTGGTCAGAGGAGTGCCAAAAGGCTTTCGACGACATCAAGGCTTACTTAACAAGCCCGCCAGTCCTAGTGGCACCTGTCGCCGGCAAACCATTCCTCCTCTACGTCCGTGCCATGGATCATTCCCTCGGCGCTTTGCTAGCTCAAAACAGCGATGCAGGCTACGAGCAAGTAATCTACTACCTCAGTCGAACACTCATCGGGGCCGAACACCGGTACAACCCCGTTGAAAAGGAGTGCTTGGCTTTGGTGTTTGCCATTCAGAAGACTCGTCATTACGTCTCGGGCCAGACAATTCACGTCATCTCCCGAGTCAATCCGTTCAGAGTTCTCATGACAAAGCCAGGGTCATTAAACTCCCGGCTGGCTACATGGGCGATCCTACTAACACCATACAACATGGTGTTTGTCCCGCAGAAGGCAGTCAAGGGTCAGGCTCTGGCTGACTTTTTAGCTGCACACCCCATCCCAGAATCTTCAAAACTCTATGAAGACATCCCGGATGAAGTTCAAGAATCAAATGTCACTGAAGGAAGCCCCATTTGGCGGATGTTCTTCGATGGCGCTTCAAGAACGGGCCCCAATGGCCAAATCATCGCAGGAGTGGGGGTAGTCTTAGTCTCCCCCGATCAGCTGGTCATCCAGCGCGCATACTCCCTTTCGAAGCCGTGCTCCAACAATGTTGCTGAGTACAATGCACTCGTCATGGGACTCCAACTAGCACAACAGCTGGGGGTGGATCATCTGGAAGCCTACGGCGACTCGAAACTCGTCGTAAACCAGATTCGGGGGCAATACGAGGTTCGCCATGAAGATTTGATCCCTTACCATGAAGTTGCATTGAACATCATTTCAACCTTCACTGGGTTCTTCATCGAACATGTGCCCCGCCTACAAAACTTGGAGGCTGACGCTCTAGCTGGCCTCGTAGCCTCATTGGCCGCGCCCCTTGGGACTCAACACTATGTCACGGTAACTGGCCGAGACTTGATTTGTCCCAGAAACAACCTATGTTTGCAAATGGCTCACGCCATGCCGACAAACACTGGGGTTAATGTCCGAGACTGGAGGTTCCCGTTCATCGACTTCGCTGTCTACGGAATCCTTCCAGAGGACCCGAAGGAAGCCGTCTCAGTCAGGAGACGCTCTCTTCGATTCTACTACGATACAGCCACTAAAATGCTGTACCGACGCTCCTTCGACGGGCTTCTCCTTCGATGCCTGTCTAACGAAGAAGCGGCCGAAGCTCTTCGAGAAGCTCATGACGGAACTTGCGGAGCTCACCAACCAGGGCCTAAGTTGCAAGATCGACTGCGACGTATGGGCTACTACTGGCCAACCATGGTTGCCGATGCAGTGGAATATGCTAAGAAGTGCCATGCATGCCAACTTCATGCAGACTTCATACATACACCATCTGAACCTCTACATCCTACAGTCGCCTCCTGGCCATTCGAAGCCTGGGGCATGGACATTGTAGGGCCAATCACCCCTCCTTCATCGAGAGGACACCGCTTCATCCTGGCCATCACCGATTACTTCTCCAAATGGGCGGAAGCAGTCCCACTAGCAGAAGTAAAAAGCTCCAGGGTGGTCAGCTTTATCAAACACCATGTCATTTACCGTTTCGGGGTACCCCGACGAATCATCCATGACAATGGTCCTCAGTTTATCAGCCACATTTTTAGCAGGTTCTGTGACAAGAATCGCATTCAAAACGTGGCCTCAACCGCCTACAATCCGGCAGCAAACGGATTGGCCGAGGCATTCAACAAAACTATCGTCAGACTACTCAAAAAGGTCGTGTCATCCAACAAACGCGACTGGGACGAAAAGCTTGGCGAATGCCTTTGGGCCTACCGCACAACGGTACGGACCCCAACAGGCAACACTCCATTCTCCCTGGTCTACGGGAGCGAAGCAGTACTGCCTCTCGAGATACAGATACCTTCGCTCCGCGTGGCCATCACAAACGATCTCACAGAAGAAGACAATCAACGTCGTCGTCTGCGGGAATTGGAGGCACTTGACGAAAAGCGTCTCCTAGCTCAACAACGCATCGAACTTTACCAAGCCCGTATATCACAGGCTTTCAACAAGAAGGTCAAGCAAAGAACTTTCCAAGTTGGCGACCTGGTTTTAGCAGTCAGAAGGCCAATGGTGTTAACTCACAAGACACCAGGGAAGTTCGAGCCCAAATGGGAAGGACCTTTCATCATCGAGACGGTATACTCAAACGGTGCTTACCGGCTCGCCAAACCCAATGGGGACTTGTTCATGATGCCCATCAACGGCAAGTTCCTAAAGAAGTACTACTCTTGACATCCTCCAAGACATGTATTTCCCCAAATAGCCTCTTTTCACAAAATCAATCGCTTCCGGAACCCAGCTGTTCCATGGCATCCTTCCGTAGAAAGATAACCACGTCCACATTACCTCTGAGTTGTCTCTCTACATCCTACAAAGCGGAACCTTACACTTCGTGAGCTTACGCTATCCTTCATGTTTACCACGTCCACATTACCTCTGAGTAAACATCCCGTACAAGCAACTCCTACGTTGTCGTACATTTGATCGCAGAACTTCCACGTCCACATTACCTCTGAGTTGTTCAGCGTATCCCACAGGATCATTCCTACCACGTCCATAAACACCTCTGAGTAGGAAGATTCTATCATTTGAACCTAATGATTGCCATGTCCACATTATCTCTGAGCAAACATGTTGGTTCCTTTATACTTATTATCTGTACCTAAAAACCAAGGTGCGCAAAAGATAATAGGTCCACATAAATCATCAAGTTCATGAAATTAAAAATGAACACATCAAAGAGATAGTGTATTTCTTTATTTTAAAAAAAAAAGGGAGTACAGAAATACGCTATTTCCCTAGCAAGAGTTGTAAAAACACACAAAAAAAGAAGAGAAGCTACAATCCCCGATCCTCCCCAGGGTGGGATGAGAGTTCTCTGACTCGACATCTCAGGTCGGCAGTGCGAGTTTCCACAGTCGCCTGGACTCGCAGCTCGGCTTCTTGACGCATTAACCCGACAGCCTCAGCAGAAGTTTTACTCTCATACTTCTCATCAAGCTGTCGTCGCTGTTGAGCCAAAGCAAGGGTCCGCTGAGTAAGAGTCATTTTCTCCCGTTTGAATGCCACGTGTTCAGCCAGGACGCGCTCAGCCTCTAGTTGAAGTTGGGCCCGCTGGTCTTCAAGACGGCGCATCTGAGCATCAACTTCTGCGATGTTAGCATCCACCGCAGCTCGCTTTTCCGTCGTCTTCTTCATAGATTGAGACAGCTGCTCCGCCGCAGCCTCAGTCCCAGCCACTTCACGCTCCCAACTGCTCACCTCGGCTCGATAGGAAGCCTCGATCTCAGCCATCGACTTTCCTATCTCTGCATCTACCAAGACCGAGAGGTCATTTCGTTGGATGCGCTGCAGTTCCGCGAGCCGCTCGTCCAGCTCCATCACCGAAACCTCCAGAATTTTGGCCATATGGTCATGGCCCTGGTGAATGCGGATCAGCTTAATACAAGGCATTGCCAAAGCTTTTGCCGCCGCAAAGCTCCCCTTGGCATCTACCACTGCAGATACACCTTTCTCCAGCATTTTGTACACTCCCTCGACGAGGAATTTCACATACCCGTCGGCTTCCGCCAGCACCTGCGGCGTCATAGCAGGAGTTGAGGGAGCTACTACAGTTTGCGGACCGGAGGAAGATCCGCCGACCTCGATCTGAGAGGTTTGAATCTCGGCAGCAATAGGCTCTTCATCAACAGGGCCCAGACTGCTGGCCCGAGGAGTCAAAGGAACAGAAGGAGCAGGCATATGCGTCGTGATAGTACCCCAAGTGGAAGGAGCAACAGAGGGTTCCACACCCTTACCCTTCTCAAGACTGGAGAAATCACCGACGTCAACGGCTACCTCTTCCTCCGACATTCTATTAGCATCAGCCACCTCCCCCGGCAAAACGGGGAGGTCAACATTTATCTCTTGGCCAGCCCCAGGAGACAAGACTGGCAGAAGAGTCTCATTCTTCTCAAGTCCCTCTACAGGGACAAAATCTGTCGCTACCGCCTGATCGGTAGCCATCTCTATGTCCATGGTTGAAGCCAAGGAAGGATTCGGCAATGATTCAGCCGACCTCCCTTCATCATGACCAGGAGGGGAATCAACCCTCTCCTCTATCCCCACTACTTCTGCTGCCCCCGCAACAGACTCCTGCAGCTCCGGAGCGGTGTCATCGGAAGATGATGAACTCCATTCCTCTTCATCACCAGGAAGCTGCGCACTTGCTAAAACATGTGAAGCCTCCGCTGTGGCCTTCGCCACCTCGGAAGCTGCTGCACCCTCAGATTCCCTCCTGACCAGAACCTCCACAGTATCCTCCGGATCTTCCTCCATGAGAGACATCATTGTCGGCGGGATACGCACTTCAGACGAGCTCACCATCTCTTCTCGCCTACTCCCACCCGACTTTGGGGTACGAGGTTTTCTTTTTAGCGGCTCCTACAAAAGAAGGTGAGGCCTCGTAAGTGGCGGAACCAAAATCAGATTTAGTAGGATAACCTTACCTCTTCGGACGCCGAATCCGATGATGCCGTCGGTAACGGTGCCTTCTTCTGCTTCTTCGATACAAAAGATTCAGCTCCTGTATCTGCACATCATTTCGATCGATCGCCAGAGGGTTCTGCTTGTGATGCGGAGGCGGCACTCCGTTGACTCACCCCTGACGGACGATTCGGTCGGGCCTTCACTGGCGTATCCCCAGTCGCTGCTAACTGGGTGCCACCGATAAGGCTGGTCTCCCTGTCATATCCGGAAGGCGGGGCAGCCATAACGCAGTAAAATTTGGCGGCCGAGTAAAGAATGGGCGGCCGCGAATCGGGGACGGGCAACGTAAAACGAGCTCCGGTACATCCGGCATTATAGTAATGCCAAGCTCGTGCACCATCCAACAAACTTCCAACATACCCTAGGGTATTACTGGGGTTATCCAACATCATCTGAGCATAACCAAATTGCCGCGCAAAGCGGCTCGGCAAGTAGGATTCCAGGTAGCACTGATTCCTGTTCCGGTACACCAGATGGGACGGCCGGATACTTTGCAACCAGCGGAATCCCCATTGAGGCAGAGTGGTGGTACCTTCACCCAGGTCCCTTAAATCCTCGTTGGCCTCAAAACCCAAATAGATGGGACCAACTTTGGTGATCTCCCAACCCTGAAGACGGGATAAAACCTTTCTACAAACCGGGACACCAGTATGCGACCAGCTCCTCCGATGGAAACGACGAAGGAATGCATCTCCAGCCCTATAATCTCCTTCCGAGCCTGGGCTCATCACACTGGGATGATGCAAAATCAGCCATCCCATCAAATAGTGAAACGGCAGTTCGGCGCGCGGGAAGTTATTGTTTCGGCCTCTGTCATGAATCACATTTCCAGCAAACTCTCTCAAACCTCGCTGCAGGTTACATACCATTGCGGGGAGAAGAGCCAAACGCCGACCGAAAACCAGCTTCATGGCTGGCAGGATTAAGTTTCGGGTTACCCTCTCTACGGCACCGGATCCGCCCGCAAATACGCAATCCCGGAGCCATATCATCAGGTAGGATGCCAACACCGCCTTGGGTGACATCCGATAAGCAAGATGCCAGAAGCAGCTGTAGGAGCGTGCATCTGACTGCTGGTCCTCACTTCCTCGGGGATTTTTCTCCCCTAACCTGCTCATTTCGGACAACACTTCGCTACGAGAGAGCGCCGGTGGAGTGGAAAATTGTGAGGGATCCTCCTTGTCTTGTCTAAAGACATGATCTCTCCAAGCGGTCACATGAGGCTGCGTCCCGTTCCTATCCCGTCTCTGCATATAGTAATGATGACTCGCCACTTCCTTGAAGACGGCCGTCATCTCCTCAGCCCTGTCCCCCAGGACTTGAAATTCCTCATTGGTTGGAAAGTACTCTTCATAGGGTTCCGACCCCCAAGGGAGTTTTGACACCTCGTACATCTCATGAAGTGCGAACCCTAATTCCCCCACCGGGGTAAAGAAGGTCCCGGTATGGATATCAAACATCTCCAGGAGTGCGAGGAACATGTGCCTATTAAGGTCAACACCTGCCTGGGTAGCACGGATCGCGGCAGTCAACCCGATCTCTCGGAGCTCAGTTTGAAACCGCGACAAGATCCAGAGCGTCAGTTTATCCCATTTGGAGACGTAATGGCACCAACCCTCCACCCGAAACTCTCCTGTCGGGTAGGAACGTTCCATCAAAAACATACGATGTGTAAAAGTCGAAGCACTATAAGCAAACATATCAATGGGTACATCACTGAAGAGGCTCCCAGGACGTAAAGTCCGCCAAGTGTAAGAAGACCCAGACCTTACAACGGTCAAAGCATCCCTTTGGTCGGAAGTAGAATCAATTTGGATGACACCAGTCATCGCTCCCCCCTGAGAAGGGGTAAGCTCCCAAGACATTCTCCTCTGGGAAACGAGGCGACAGAAGGACGTCAAAGGCCACTGACGTTCAAGTTGCTTAACAGTCATATGCACTCCATTCGCAGTAAAGAACCAGTCCTCCTTGACCTTCAGTACTGACGAGTCAGTAGAAGTGAGACGGTCTCCAAACAGGAACTCAGGCTTCAGAAAGGTCACTTTCTCAGATGTGGAGGGTTTAATGACTCCATGCTCCATCATCCGTTTGAGGAACCAATACGGCTGTTCACGGATTAGGGTCATTCTCTCAGGAGGCTGATCCAGCATAAGAACATCTTGAGCAGGGTTCATCACCCCCTCGTTATGCTCTACTCCCATTTGGTTGAAGGCAGCCTCCGAGAAAACTTCACTCAAAAGCGGGATTGCCATCGACACTAGTAAAAGATCAGAAAAAGTCAGAAGAGAACACACAAATGTGTCTAAAGGAGAAAACTGCGGCGCATCATCAGGGTTTGAACCCATGCGCGTCAGCAGTATAGCCTTGGCGCATCTTCAGGGTTTTGAACCCATGCGTCAGCGGAATAGCCTCGGCGCATCCAAGGTTTAAACCCATGCGCGTTGGCGGACAAAGACCACGGCACATCATTAAAGACTCAAGGCCTATGTGCGTTGGCGGGACAATGAGACTTACCAACCACCTCCGGCCGAACTTCGACAGGCCGACGGGGAACGACCGCCGCCGCAACATCCGCGGACTCTTTCGCTTTCTCCTTCCCCTTGCCGGCAGCGCCGCGAGGAGTCTTGGGAGCCATTCTCTCGAAGAAGGAGAAGTTAGGGTTTTGAAGAAGAAACTCTAAAGAAGCAGAGGCACAGAGAAAAAGAACTCTTTCTCTCTCCGACTCTTACCTATTTATAGGGCATGGTCGCACGCGTGAACAGATGACGTGTGATCTCAGCCGTCGCCTCGGGTTCTGTGCAAGGATAGCAGCAAATAAAACCAAAAGATCATCATTAATCTTTTCGGTTACCGAGGCACATCATCATTAACTGAGAAGAGCATGCGCCCGAACAGGCATGCGCCCAGAAATCATGCGCCCTGACCTCCATGCTTCTTATTCAAAGTATTCCAAAACTTACTCAAAAGTTTTGAAAACTTTGAAGGGGGTCTTGTAGAAGCATGGAATTTCACAACCAAAAAGCCCATGCGCCAGACACTACATGCGCCAGAACTCAGATGAAGAACTTCACAGCAAAGTCAATAACTATAGACATTTGAAGAAGGACTTTTTATTTATATATAAAAGTCTATTACATGTCTAGAAAAGGCTGTACAAAGGAGAATTCCTACAAAGGAAAGAGCCTAAGTCTACAGCCAGCGGCCATCATGCGCCTTCAGATAAGCGCAGCAACCACCATGCACCACCAGATAGGCGCAGCATCACTATGCGCCACCAATAAGGCGCAGCAGATATCATGCGCCTCCATCCAGGCGCATCCCATCATCTCTTCAGCACCTCAGTTATGTGCATCCCTTCAGCCAAATTCTTCCAGCCAGGCTCACCTGGCCGAGCAGAGCCCAGTTATATGCCGCTCTTCCAACCAGGCTCGCCCGATAAATGCTTCGACACAAAGCATTTAACCCTCTGGCTGGAACCAAGGAAGAGAAGAGCACCGCAAATGCTGTGGCCAGGGGAGGCTTCGAAAGATCCTCCAAAGCCGAAGGAAGACCGTGATCGAAACCATGGCTAAAGGAGCAGCTTTCGACACGATCAAAGTGGGGAAACCCCACTTTGCAGGAAGAGAGAGCCTTGCACCGCCATTCCGATCTACGGCTCTTCCGGAATAACGGAGACGAGGCTCGAGCATCCTTATCTTTGGATGCAACAGGCACCTTCCGCCTGCCTCAGAAGCCCTCGACTCCGTCTTTTGGATGTAACAGTCACCTTCAAGTGCATCAAAGATAACACAGCGTCTCATCTTCACCCTCGGGAGCACTTCGTCAGCAGAATGCACCCGTATGTTCAAATTCATATTGGAAGTACGTGAGGGAATGAGAAGCAAATCTTCTCTCCATGCCACTATTTATAGGCCGGGCAGATCAAACCCACGCGCCAAGTGGATGGCCCTCCGAATTCCGTGCAATGAATTTACATTAAATGGATGAACCGGACGCCTCGAATTCAGCCAAACGGCTATTTATAGCACTCGAAGAGCGAGACAGCCGCATCATTAAAAGACATGTCCGATGCGCCAGCCAGACAGCGCATCACACGGACGCGCCCTTCGGCGTCAGGCGCATCACACAGACGCGCCCTACAGTACTCGGCGCATTACAGAGGGTGCGCCCTCACACATCTCCATACCGAGTGGAACGCCAACCGACGCGCCCACTCAGCTGTCCATCGAACATCACCAACATTAAATGCTGAACTGACAGAGTTGGCAGCACGCCTCCCAAAGTCTGAACAGTTGACAGCTTTTCAGAAAACGAAGCGTCGGCAACGTCAGCATCATCATGACCTTGTTCCGACGGCTACTGCCACGTGGCCACTCCACCATCAGCATGCGCCTCTACGGCCATGCGTCCAAATCAGCATGCGCCTCAAAAGCCATGCGCCTCAGACTGCTCTCTGATCCCGAAAGACAGAAGGAAAGTCGCCTGCATGCGCCTCAAAATCCATACGCCCCAAATGGTTTGTAATTCCTAAAGGTTATGAGCCGCAGCCTCCTCCTGCGCCCAATCCAAGGCGCAGCCCACCAGATCACTCCTCTCCACCAAATCCGAGATCTTCGAACCATGAGTCGACGACACGTGTCTTTTGACTCAACTCGTCCAAGATTTCAGCAACGGAAAGATCTTCTCTCTGCTACGTGCCGGCTCACAACAGCAGTATGAAGAGTTCTCCCCCTCGATCAGGGCGCAGCATCCATGCGCCTCCATCAGCAACCTCCATGTGGCGTTCCCACACCGGCGCATCCTACATGCGCGCATGAGCAGCCAGCCTGCAAAACTATAAATAGAAGGGTCATCTCCTTCACGCACACACACAGAGACTCAGAACAGAAGACTCACAACACAGAGAGAATCACCGAGAGGCAGTTCTAGACACTCAACGTCTTCCTCCTCTCAGCAAGCTCCAGCACCCAGAGCAATCCACACCTTCAGAGAACCGATAACCGTCGTCAGCCGGTCAACGGAGTCAACGCATTACCACTCGCTCCATTGGCACTAAGGACCCAGCTTAAACAAAAGTGTACTCCTAGGACTACATCTAAGTCCTATATTGTATCACTGTTCTGTTTGTATTAAGATTTCAATCAAAACAATTTTAATGGCAAACATATATACATTACATAAAAAATATATATATATATACATTACCTAGAATGAATGAATATATATATATATATATTTTATATATATATATATATATATATATATATATATATATATATATATATGTAATTGTTTGCTTGTGAATGTGAAGTAGGGAGCATTGAGTCAGTTTAGGATTAACCCAATGAGCCTAGAATGGCCGAGTCGACCGACAAGTTGACAAAAGTCAACTTTGGGTAAAACTTGATCCAAATCGACTCAAACGAATTTAGAATGACTTAAAACTTGTGCTTGACCTAAAAATTGGTAAACGGACTAGTTGACTTATAGTTGACCAGGTTTGACCAGAGTTGACCAATGGTTGACTTTGACCTAGAAGGACCTAGAATCATGTAGAATTGCATTGTAGGCATTCCTTATGATATTTTAGATCTTGTTGTGACTTGTGGTTGTTTTAAATAGGATTACATTAGTCCAGTTCAGTTACACTTCATCATCAGCAGCTTGGATTGCCAGGCGCGTACATTCTCTGACCGTTTCATTCTTGCTTGGACATATTTACTTATTATATACTAGTTTACTTGTTGCTGTCACGATGTTATTACGGATTAGTACTATATGGATCTCTTTATGCGATGTTATCCCCTCGGATACATCGGGTATATTGTGCTCATGTACTTTATCGTGTGCATCATCTACTCTTTGTATTCGTATTTATTCATGTATACTCATATGACATTCATGTACACTCATGATCATATGAGCCTTCATGTATAACCTAGTGTTCATGTGGACTAGCTATCCATGTGAAATACTATTTTTATGTGCAATAACATAACCTGGATAGATCCTTGTGTATTGATTGGGGCATGGAGAGTATTTATTTGGTTATGTGATCTACACCCTTTTTATGTACAACTCCAAACTAGATTTAAGTCATGTATAACCTAAGCCAGTTTACATAACCAGATTGTGCTCTACACCACGTAGTTAGTTCAGTTCCCTTATTATATCATGTATATCTATTTCCATATATCATGTTCTCTTTTACCGTCTCATTTCTTTATCAGCAGTTCATGTTTATTATTCTATATCTTGTTTCATATTTCCTTTCATGTTATGATCTGTGTGAGAGATATGTATTCGTTCTTGTCTTGACTGGACCTGTTGAAATATTACAGATGACGAGGATTGCTGCGACACTTACTATGGAGCAGGCCTAGTTGACACAGGTGACCTGGACCCTCAGCAGGATCCAGTAGTTGCTGAAGACTTGCCATTAGTTTAGATTAGACTTATAGCATTATCTAGTCATTGATACATTGTGATTGTATTGAGATATTATTTATGGTGTGGTTTACACCGAGACTTATTATTTATATTGTGACTCTTTGTTGAGATTATCTTATCTTTTTTTCCATCTTAGTTTGTGATTAAGATTACTTATTATATTGTTCTCATTACGGAGCATATTTTAGATTGTGTTAGATGTTGTGACCTAGGACAACGTTCTACCGTCGACACTGCGGCGTAGGCTGGACGTACCCACTTCTCGTGCCTTTACACCGGGTGCGGATCGTGACACGTTTTTAGTGGTGGCCCATGCAGGTCCTCTCAGTCGCAACTAATAGGATTTCATAGTGGTACTCGAACTAGAGTATCACTAAAGTCTGCAGTAGGATATAAGATATAAGTTAAGGTACTCAATCACATTAGGAAAACTCTTATCTAATTCTTGCTGCTACTTGCCTTCTTTTGGAAGTGAACTGTCCTCCTTTGATTTTATCGCTTCTTTTTCAGTAATTGATTCTTTGTTTGATATGTCTTCAGGATGGTGGAGACACGATCACAAAGGGATACCGCTGAGAGGTCTGCCACTTTTTGCCCGACTCAGCAGGACCCTGGGACCATAGTACCTCTTGTTCCAGCTCAGGTGGTCCCGTCTGCAGCTTTTGGGGGTGCTCCTCCTCCGGTTCCGAGGACTACCCCAGGAGTTCAGGGGATGCTACCAACACCACCTCAGGGGACAGTTGATATGGAACAGTTCTTTGCCTTCATGCAGCAGATAATGGAGACTCAGCGGTGCTAGGATGAGGATATGAGGCAGGGCATTATCCCATCAGCTAGCCATGGTGGCAGTAGAGAAGGTGGCTACCCAACCACAGGAATGATAGATACAGCCGTACCAGCCGAGGACTCTAGGCATTCAGGACTTCCAGAAGATATGGCCGCGAGACTTCAAGGGTACCGAGGGTATCCTATATGCCGACGACTGGATCGAGCATATAGAGGAAATCTTCCATCTCGCGGAGATACCAGCTAGGCTTCTGATAGAAGCAACGGGCAGTCAGATGCAGGACCTTGCCCGCACTTGGTACCAAATAGACACCAGGGTTGGTACAGAGGGGCAGACTTGGGAGGCTTTCAAGAAGCTTTTCAAGGAAAAGTTTTTTTCCGATACAACACTTGGTGCTTTGGAGACGCAGTTCGAGAACCTGGTTTAGGGGAACCAGACAATAGAGGAGTACGCCGGAGAGTTCTGCCGTGTGGGCAGATTTGTGGAGGGCCTTAGCGAGACAGCGAAGGCTAGGAAGTTCAGGAAGGGCTTGGTTGAGGAAGTCGAGTCCTTGACCAAGGGCAACAGAAATGCTACTTTTGAGAAGATTTTGATAGGAACTACGGCAGCGAAGGACGACCTTGAACTGAAATCGAAGAGAGGTCATGATTCACATGGAGCCAGTGGCAGTGGGGGCCTGGCTAAGAGCGTTCATTATCAGCAGCAGCATCAGCAAAAGCCTTTTCAGCATAAGCAGTTTCAGCAGACACCTAGACAGCAGCAGGCCATCAGTTGTACTTTCTGCAAGAAGCCAGGACATATGTAGAATATGTGTAGGAAGAGGCTAAAAAAGTGCCTACTTTGTGGTGCAGCAGAGCATTAGTTGAGGGATTGTCCCATGGCTGCGGGACGTACAGCTCAGGGTGTAGGAGCCAAGGCTCCGACGGAACAGCAAAAGGGACCATTACCGACCCAGCAGCAGAAGTTTATCCAACACTAGCAGCATACCAAAGGAGGTCAGCAGGGGCGAGCTTTTGCCATAGCAGCTGAGGATTCTGAGACAGTAGGAGATCTTATAGCAGGTTCTGTTCATATCGACTCTTTTTTCGTATTCGGATTATTTGATTCGGGTGCTTCCTACAGCTTTGTATCCATATCATTTGCTGTTAGATACCAGCTTTCTTCTGAACCATTGCATAGGGCTTGCAAGATCATGACTGGGGATGGTATTTTTATCGTTCGAAATGTTTGCAAGGATCGGAGAGTAGTTTTGGAAGGCCGAGAATTGGATGTGAGTCTGCTCGTAATGCCATTACCAAACTATGACATTGTACTCGGTATGGATTGGTTGAGCAGGCACCATGCCAGTATAGATTGTCGAGGTGGTAGAGTTCTTTTCAGAGTGCCAGGAGAGCCAGAGTTCGAGTTTACCAGTCGGAAGGCAGAGCAGAGCAGCAGAGTTTTCGGCGGAGTTTCAGCAGAGGAGCAGAGCATGCCACATCCATTGTAACTGAGTTTATGGAAGTATTTCTAGAGGAGTTGCCAGGGTTACCTCCGGACAGAGATATGGAGTTCTTTATAGACATGGTGCCCGACACAGAGCCGATATCTCAGCATGTCTATAGAGTGAACAACAGCGAGCTTGTGGAGTTGAAGAAGCAGGTGGATGAGTTGCAGGATAAAGGCTTCATCCGATCGAGTTCTTCACCATAGGGTACACCAGTACTCTTTGTACCGAAGAAGGATAGGTCAGTACAGATGTGTATCGACTACAGGGCACTCAATAACCTCACGATCAAGAATAAGTACCCGCTGTCGAGGATCGATGATCTGTTCGATCAGTTGAGCGGAGCGAAGGTATTCTTCAAAATTGATCTGAGGTCAGGTTATCATCAAGTAAAGGTGAAGAAGAAGGATATTCCGAAGACAGCATTCAGGACACGGTATGGCCAGTTTGAATTCATGGTTATGCCGTTTGGGTTAGCCAACGCCCCGACGGTATTCATGAACTTGATGAACAAGGTGTGGTGTTCATCGACGACATCTTGGTGTACTCGAAGACCCTAGAGGAGCATAAGGAGCATTTGAGAGTGGTTCTGGAGACTCTCAGGAAGGAGCAACTTTACGGTAAGCTCTCAAAGTGTGAGTTCTTCTTGGATCGAGTTGATTTCCTAGGTCATATTATGACTAGAGATGGGATCTCAGTCGACCCGAAGAAGATCAGAGCAGTTGAGGCATGGACAGCACCGAGTTCAGTTGCGGAGATCAGGAGCTTTCTAGGATTGGCAGGCTACTACAGGAGGTTTGTTCAGAATTTCTTCCAGATTGTAGGGCCATTGACTAGGCTGACCCGAAAGGACGCAGAGTTTATCTGGTCAGAGGAGTGTCAGGTTATTTTTGATGAGTTGAAGAAGCGACTGACGATAGCCCCAATTTTGATATTGCTATCAGGATCAGGCGGGTTCGCTATCTACAGTGACGCCTCAGGAAAGGGTTTGGATTGTGTCTTGCAGCAGCATGGGAAGGTGATTGCCTATGCATCCAGGCAATTACGTTCGTATGAGAAGAACTACCCTACCCATGATTTAGAGTTGGCGGCAGTTATCTTTGCTCTTAAGTTGTGGAAGTACTATCTATACGGAGAGCGTATGGAGATCTTTACAGACCACAAGAGCTTGAAGTATGTGTTTACACAGAAAGAGCTCAACATGAGGCAGCACAGATGGTTGGAGTTGATGAAGGACTTCAACATTTTATTGCAGTATCATCCAGGGAAGGCCAACGTGGTTGCCGATGCCTTGAGTAGGTATCCGGTAGCTACGTGTTTGACGATGGACCGTCACTTGTTAGCAGATTTAGAGAACCTAGAGATCGAGGTGATTGTGCCAAGATTTCAGATGCAGATATGGGGCCTTCAGATTCAGTCGAACTTGATAGAGAGGATCAAGTCAGCTCAGTTCGACGATGTTACTCTATGGTGTATCCGAGAGCAGGTTCGAGCATGATTGGTGGATGATGAGTTTATCATTGCAGAGGATGGCGTATTGAGGTACGGTTCCAGACTGTATGTGCCTAGCGAAGAGATTTGGGAGCAGGTTATGTAGGAGGCTCATCGTTCTCAGTACTCTATGCATCAAGGTGCCAACAAGATGTATAGGTATTTGAAGGAGCATGTATGATGGTATGAGATGAAGTGGAAGGTAGCACGCTTCGGAGCCAGATGTTTAGTCTGTCTGCAGGTTAAGGCAGAGAGGCAGAGACCAGGAGAAATGCTACAGCCATTGCCCATTCCGGAGTGGAAGTGGGAGCACATCAAGATAGACTTTGTTTCTGGATTGCCACGTACACCAGGAGGAAAAGATGTAATTTGGGTCATCGTAGACAGGTTGACCAAATTAGCCCACTTTTTGCCATTTAAAGTGGGTACGTCTACTGAAAGGCTAGCAGAGATGTATATACGACAGATTGTCAGGATACACGAAGTTCCGGTGGGCATTATCTCGGATCGGAATAGTCGCTTTACTTCTCATTTCTAGCAGAGTCTGCAGACTAGTTTGGGCACTCAACTCAAATTCAGTACTGCATACTACCCTCAGACGGACGGACAGTCAGAGAGGACTATTCAGACACTCGAGGACATGCTACAGACTTGTGTTCTAAATTTTGGAGGATCTTGGGAGGATCACTTGCACTTGTGGAGTTTGCATACAATAACAGTTTCCAAGTTAGCATTAGGATGTCACCATTCGAGGCACTGTACGGGCGTAGTTGTCGTACACCCTTGTCATGGGATAACGTTGGAGAACGAGCTTTATTGGGACCTGAGATGGTTGTTGACGCAGCCGAGAAGGTAAAGCTCACCAGAGATCGACTTCGCGTGGCGCAGGATTGACAACGGCATTGGGCCGATAGCCACCGAAGACCTTTGTAATTTGAGGTACAGCTTAGACTTAGGATTAGAATCTTGTTGTTTTATGATTTTTGTTTGATTCTTGTTGTTTGTCTTTAATTTTGAGGACAAAATTATTTTAAGGAGGGTAGATTTGTCACACTCACTTCTTCTAATTAAGGGTATTTTAGTCTTTGTGCATTATTTTGAATTTATTTAAATTGTTAATTTAATTGATTGCTGTGTGATTTAGATTGGTGTTTTGGTAGGACCTAGATGGTATAACCTTCGTCAACCTTGTCTAGAAGCCTAATAATGTGATTAGTTTTACTATTGGCTTATTAGATTTAATTTAGAATTTTTACCTATTTTTCTAGAATTATTTAAGGATTTTTAAGTCATTTTTGTATAAGCCTTTAAGCCTTTTGTCATTGGGCCTTTGTAGAAACTTAGAGTGCTTGGCCCATGACTTAACCTAACACTAATACCCCCCTACCCATGGCCGGCCAAGCATAGCAGCAGCCCTCCTCTCATTTGTGAAGAATTCTCATAGCCTCCACTAGATCAAAAACCTTAGTTTCCCTTTTCCTTCAAAACCCTAACTTTCTCATCCGACATCCTATTCGCACCAAACGAATTGCGATGCAAGCGTGGGGAGGAGGAGAACTTGCTGGAGCATTGTAGCAAGGAGTTGGAGGCGTTCACTCGGGAGAAACCGATCGTCGAAGTGCTCGAGGAGTCACTTTCAATAAGATTCCAACTCTCAATAGGTAAACCTCATTCTAGCAATGTTTCTTCTAATTTTTATTCATATTAGCATGCATCTAGGTACCCTCGACCTATAGGTTTAGTTTTGTTCGATTTTGTGTCTGCTCGATGTGCGTATCAGACACGTATCGGAGTTACAACATATATGTTCGACAAAATTACCCAATGGATTGAAACTTGTTATTTTTTGAATCTATTTATATCTTTAGATAGCCCTAGACATAAGGATCCCGACTCTATAGTTTTTGACACGAATCAGGCTCGTGTCCGTCCAAACAGGACACGAATATGCTGCACGGGCAGGCCGCACGCGTGCCCTGCTGTCGTACGTTGATTACACGATGCACATACCACGTGGCTGCTTGCCACTTGGCATGTAGGTGGGGGCAACGTCTGTGGACACGTTCCCCAAGTTTCGTGTCGTTTCGATTCGAATCGAGTGATAAATTACGATCGCACGTGTTGACACACGCACGCACGCGCGTGCATAGCCGCCGCTGACACAGCCCTCATGCAGACACATGTGGACACGTAGACTCGATCCGATGTGTCCTACGTATAGCCCTATACTTAGCCTATCCGAGGACATGACCACGACACGTGTGGTGGGACACACGAGTCCCTAGATTCGCCGTCCCTCGTGCACGACGCGGTGTACTATTTTGTGCACACGTGCACAGGTCGCACGTGGACATGGGCTTCATGCGTGTCAGACATGACACTTGGCCGCACGAGGAATCGGCCAGTAGGGTGGGGACGTATTAGCCTAGGTATACGCAAAGTTTCACGAGAAACGGTTCGAAATCGAGCGAGAAATCGAACTCGAATCGATTCATTTGACACGCATATCGGGTTTTCCGATATGCACTCCATGGACACGATACGGACACGGGTTCGACCCCGTGAGTACCCGAACACGTCACACACATAGACACCTTCATATTTGCCAAGTTTCGTAGATTCTAGTTGTGTATATTACATTTTGGGTGCTGAGTTTGTTTTCAGGTTTCGATTAATATATATAATTGAATTATTTTGTCATATTTCAAATTGCTAAGATTTAATGCATATTTTCTGAGTTTATATGAAGTTATTAAGATCTGGATTTGTGGGTTTTAGTCCCTAATTTTACTTTCAATTATTTCCATCATATATGTATATATATCCCTATTTATATATGAAAATTATATATATATATATATATATATATATATATATATATATATATATATATTTATATATATATTTATATATATATTATATATATATATATATATATACATATATATATATATATATATATATATATATATATATATATATATATATATAAAAAAAAAATATATATATATATATATATATTGTTTTTTTATATAAAAAAAAATATTGTTATATATATATATATATATATATTGTGAATGTGATCTAGGGAGTATTGAGTCAGTTTAGGATTGACCCAATGAGCCTAGAATGGCCGAGTCGACCGACAAGTTGACCAAGTTGACAAAAGTCAACGTTGGGTCAAACTTGATCCAAATCGACTTAAACGAATTTAAAATGACTTGAAAACTTGTGCTTGACCTAAAAATTAGTGAACGGACTAGTTGACTTATAGTTGAACAGGTTTGACCAGAGTTGACCCAGGGTTGACTTTGACCTAGAAGGACTTAGAATCATATAGAATTGTATTGTAGGCATTCCTTATGATATTTTAGACCTTGTTGTGACTTATAATTGTTTTAAATAGGATTACATCACTCCAGTTCAGTTACACTTCATCATCAGCAGCTTGGATTGCCAGACGAGTACATTATCTGACAGTTTCATTCTTACTTGGACGTATTTACTTGTTATAGGCTAGTTTACTTGTTGTTATCACGATGTTGTCACGGATTAGTACTATATGGATCTCTTCATGCGATGTTATCCCCTCGGATACATCGGGTATATTGTGCTCATGTACTTTATCGTGTGCATCGTCTACTCTTTGTATTCGTATTTATTCATGTATACTCATGTGATATTCATGTACACTCATGATCATGTGATCCTTCATGTATAACCTAGTATTCATGTGGACTAGCTATCCATATGACACACTACTTTTATGTGCAATAACATAACTTGGACAGATCCTTGTGTACTGATTGGGGCAGAGGGAGTATTTATTTGGTTATGTGATCTACACCCTTTTCATGTACAACTCCAAATTAGATTTAAGTCATGTATAACCTAAGCCAGTTTACATAACCAGATTGTGCTCTACACCAAGTAGTTAGTTCAGTTCCCTTATTTTATCATGTATATCTATTTTCATATATCATGTTCTCTTTTACAGTCTCATTTCTTTATCAACAGTTCATGTATATTATTCTATAGCTTGTTTCATATTTTCTTTCATGTTATGATCTGTGTGAGAGATATGTATTCGTTCCTGTCCTGACTAGACCTGTTAAACTATTACAGATGATGAGGATTGCTACGACACTTACAATGGAGCAGGCCTAGTTGACACAGGTGACCTAGACCCTCAGCAGGATCCAGTAGTTATTGAAGACTTGCCATTAGTATAGATTAGACTGATAGAATTATCTAGTCATTGAGACATTGTGATTGTATTAAGATATTATTTATGGTGTGGTTTACACTGAGACTTATTATTCATATTGGACTCTTTGTTGAGATTATCTTATCTTCTTTTCTATCATAGTTTGTGATTGACATTACTTATTATATTGTTCTCTTTGCGGAGCATATTCTAGATTGTGTTAGATGTTGTGACCTAGGACAACGTTCTACCGTCGACACTGCGGCGTAGGCTGGACGTATCCACTTCTTATGCCCTTACACCGGGTGCGGGTCGTAACAAGGGGAAAGAAACCCTTGGAGGTCGACACGGAGGAAGTCCCCGTCGTCATGGTGACCCACGCCGACGTTCGGCCGGAAGTGTTCGGTGGGTGCTCTCTTGCCTTGGTGTTTTTCACTTCTTTTGTAGTGATGTTGGGGTGGCCTGACTATAGATGAGTCGCCTCTTGTCGATGTGTCTTGGCTGACGTGCATGGACTTTTGTCCTGATGATGCGCCGAAGCCCTTTTAGCTGACGCGCATGGACTTAGGTCCTGATGATGTGCCGAAGCTAGGATCTAATCTGTGCACATGGGTTTCGAGCGTCAGGTTGCTAATGTGTCTTTGGTGCGTGCTGCCTTCTCCCTTTGGTCCTGTTTGCTGGTTCTACGTCGAAGACAGAGGCCTTTGTAAAGGAGGAGGCATCGCTTCCTTTTATCAAACGAGAGGTGTATATTAAGGAGGAGGTGACTCCCAAAGTTGAAATCAAGGAAGAACCGACGGCTGTTTGACGAGGAAGTAATTCCGAAAGCCGAGGCTGGCGCCGGAAGGTAGTAGTACTGGGAGTTCTGACACTCCTGTATCTGAAAAGGACCTCAACTATTTTGAGCCTTCATATGCGAAATGGCTAAGGGAGTGGTACATGCCTCAACGTAACTACGATCCCTGGCTGTAGGGATTTATCGTCTGACTTACGGTCTTTGCTGAGGCCAAAGTCAATTTTCCTTTTTAGTATTTCTGATCTTTGTTCCCTTTCTGAGATGTAGCTTTTGCTTTTGATCCATTCCAATGCTGATGTAATCTTTGTTGGATGAAGAAATAAAGGAACTCTTGCTTTATTCGTTTCTTGTGACGAACTAAAATTTTGTGGACTTATCACCCTTGGCATACCTTGGTTTTAGATACGGATGATAAGTTGAGAGAGAGAGAGAGAGAGGTAACATATTTACTCAGAGGTAATGTGGACATGGTAAATATGGGCTAAAATAGTGGAGTTTTCCCACTCAGAGGTAATATAGACGTGGTAGGAGTGGACTCTGTGGGTGTTTATAGAACAACTCAAAGGTAATATGGACGTGGATGTTCTATAGTGCAACAACACAAGGATTGTTGTACGGAATGTTTACTCAGAGGTGATGTGGACGTGGTAAACATTGCCTTAAGCATGATCTTATACGGTGCATGATCCTGCTTGATGAGGTATAGAGAGGCAACTCAGAGGTAAAGTGGATATGGTTGTCCCTCTACTGAGGATAGAATGCAACGAAACAGCTGGGTTCCAGAAACATATGATTTGTCAAAGAAGGGGTGTGAACTTGGTTTGGTCAAGTTCACCAGTCCTCTCTCTAGGGAGAGGCAGTACATTTTCGATGGAGGTCAAGAATAGTACTTTTTCAAGAACTTGCCATTGATGGGCATCATGAACAAGTCCCTATTAGTTTGAGCGAGACGATAAGCACCGTTTGAGTATACCGTCTCTATGATTAAGGTTCCTTCCCATTTGGGTTCGAACTTTCACGGTGTTTTGTGAGTCATCACCATCGGTCTCCTGACTGCCAGAACCAGGTCGTCCACTTGGAAGGTCCTCTGTCGGACTCTTTTGTTGAAAGCCTGCGATATGCGGGCTTGGTAATGTTCGATGCGCTGTTGAGCCAAGAGACATTTTTTGTCCAGCGCTTCCAACTCTTGCTGACAGCGACGTTGATTGTCCTCTTCCATCAACTGATTTGTGATCGCCACCCGTAGGGAGGGTATTTGAATCTCCAGAGGTAGCACTGCTTCGCTCCCGTAAACTAAAAAAAATGGTGTGTTGCCCGTCGGGGTCCATACCATTGTGTGATAAGCCCAAAGGCATTCATCGAGCTTCTCGTCCCAGTCGTGCTTGTTGGATGACACGACCTTTTTGAGTAGCTTGACGATGGTCTTATTAAAAGCTTCAGCCAATCCGTTTGCTGCCAGATTATAAGCGGTTGATGTCACGTTCTGAATACAGTTCTTGTTGCATAACCTACTAAACGCATGGCTGATGAATTGTGGGCCACTATCATGAATAATCTTTTAAGGTAACCTAAAACTGTAGATGACGTGATGCTTGATGAAGCTGATCACTTTTGAGTTTTTTACCTCTGTGAGAGGTACTGCTTCCACTCATTTAGAGAAATAATCGGTGATTGCCAGGATAAAGCAGTGTCCCCTTGACGAAAAAGGAGTGATAGGCCCCACTATATCCATGCCCCAGGCTTCAAATGGCCAAGAGGCAACCGTTGGGTATAGAGGTTCCGACGTTCTGTGGATGAAGTCGACGTACAGCTGACAAGCATGACACTTCTTTGCATACTTGACACCGTCGGCCATTATGGTGGGCCAGTAATAGCAATACGTCGGAGTCGGTCCTGTAGCTTAGGACCTGGTTGATGAGCTCCGCACGTAGTCCATCGTAGGAGCGCTGATACAGTATTTTGGAGGCTGTATTGTAATAGAACCGGCAGGAGCGCCTTCTGACTGAACTGCCTCCTTCGGGTCTTCCGGGAGGATTTCGTAGACAGCAAAGTCGATGAATGGCAACCTCCAGTCTCTGACGTTGATGCCAGGGTCTGCGGCCATGGCATGAGTTATCCGCATGCACAGGTTATTTCTGGGTTAAGCCAAGTCCCGACCCATAACAGTTATGAAGTGTTGAGTCCCGATGGGTGCAGCCAATGAGGCAGCAAGGCCGGCCAGAGCATGAGCTTCCAAGTTTTGCAGTCGAGGCACATACTCTATGAAGAATTCTGTGAAGGTTGAGATGATGTCCAATGCTTCTTTATAATAGGGGATGAGGTCTTCATGGCGGACCTCATATCATCTCCGGACTTGATTGACGACGAGCTTTGAGTCGCCGTTAGATTCAAGGTAGTCCGCCCCCAGCTGTCTTGCTAACTGAAGCCCCATGATGAGGGCATTGTACTCCGCAACATTGTTGGAACACGGCTCTGAAAGAGAATAGGCGTGCTGGATGACCAGTTTGTCGGGAAAGATTAAGACCACCCCCACTCCTGCGATAATTTGGCCTTTGGGGCCTGTTCTGGAAGCACCGTCGAAGAATATCCACCAGACTGGGCTTTTTTTCGGTAATATTGGCTTCTTGCACCTTATCGGGAATACCCTCGTAGAGCCTGGACGATTCCGGGATTGGGTGCGCGACTAGGAAGTCGGCCAATGCTTGGCCCTCGACAGCCTTTTGCGGTATAAATACCATGTCATATGGTGTTAATAATATCGCCCACGTAGCCAACCGAGAGTTTAGTGCTCCCGGTTTTGTCATGAAAATTCTGAGTGGATTGACTCAGGAGATGACATGGATTGTTTGTCCCGAGACATAGTGGCGAGTCTTCTGGATGGCAAACACCAAGGCTAGACACTCTTTTTCCATAGGGTTGTATCAGTGTTCGGCCCCAACCATCATCCTACTGAGGTAGTAGATGGCCTGCTCATGGCCTGCTTCGTTGTTCTGGGCAACAAAGCGCCAAGGGAATGGTCCATTGCACGGACGTAAAGCAAGAATGGTTTGCCTGCGACGGGTGCTACCAGGACTGGCAGACTTGTCAGATAAACTTTGATGTTGTCAAAAGATTTCTGACATTCTTCCGTCCAGACGTAAGAATCTTCATTCTTCATAAGCTTGGTGAAGGGTTTACATTTTCCAGAAAGGTTTGCGATAAACCTCCGGATGTAGGCGAGTCGTTCTTGTAGGCCTCGAAGTTCTCTGAGGTTCTTCGAAGGGTCCATGTCAAGGATGGCTTTAGTTTTCTCGAGGTCGACATGAATGCCTTTCGCAGTGATGATGAAGCCCAAGAACTTTCCACAAGAAACCCTAAGGAAGGATTTAGCGGGGTTCATTTTAAGCTGATACGCCTGCATGAGATCGAAGACTGTCTTCAGGTCTCGTAGATGATCGCCCCAAAGACGGCTTTTGACGGCGATGTCGTCAACATAGAACTCGACTGTCTTGCGAAGGTGTTGACGGAAGATGGTGCTCATAGTTCGCTGGTATGTGGCACCATCATTCTTCAAGCCAAAGGGCATTACTGTGTAGAAGTAAACCCCCTTTGGAGTTCTGAACGACATGTGCTTCTCGTCATTTGGGAACATCTTGATCTGATTGTAGCCTGAGTAGCCGTCCATTAAGGACATACGCTCGAAGCAACATGTGTTGTCGATCATTATGTCGGTAATCGGGAGTGGGAACTCATCCTTTGGGCATGCAGAGTTGAGGTCTCGGAAATCGATGCAGACTCGGATCTTTCCGTTCTTTTTGGTGACGGGGACGATGTTGGCTACCCAGTCGGGGTATTTTTCTTCACGAATGAACCCGCTGTCCAAGAGCTTGTTGATCTCTTTGTCAATAGCGTCCATGATGTTAGGACGAAAGCGCCGCTATTGCTGCTTAACGGGCCTAGCGTCAGGTAAGATGTTAAGCTTGTACATTGTGACTTGTGGGTCAAGTCCCTGTATGTCTTCGTAGCTCCAGGTGAAAACGTTGATATACTCTTTGACCTGGTGGGTCAAGGATTCTCGGTCCTCCTCCACCAAGCTCTTGCTGATAAAGATGGGTTTAGATGAAGATCCATCCCCAAGGTCGATCTGCTCGACTTCGTCTTCGGTAGGGGTTCTCACAATTCAAAGCGAGACTCCCATTGCGCGCTTAGGCATTGAGCCCAGGGTTCTTCTTCTAAGAACTCTCCTGTTTGATCATCGTCTTTATCTTCTGAAGGTTGTAAGGATGTCATGTTGGCTGACAGCACCTTCCTCAAGACTGAGCCGATGCTGGTGTCGGAGTCCCAAGTTGAAGTTTTAGATGAGTGAGAATGTATGACATCCTCTACTTCTGATTCTTTTCGAGTTGTTGGAGGCGTAATGTATCCTACCTCCCGTCGGGTACGATGATAATAGTCTTACGGCATCACTTTTGGCACTGGAAGTCGTAGGGGAAGGTGTCAACCTTTGCCGTAGTTCAGACATTGGCGGCTCTTCAAGTTGTAACCCATCTTTTGGATGAGATACTTGGCTCGATCGTTGTATCGATAAATTTGCATTCTGTCCGTGTCGGGTTCTAGCTCCGTCGATGGGAGGTCTTGGTGAAGCTCGACTTTGCCAAAGATAATGGGCTTCTCGTCCTTGTTCCGAGGCGGGACTATGTAACAGACTCCTTGGTACAAGATGACTCGATTTATATGACTCACAGTTGTTATTTGTGTTTGCAACGACTGTAGAGCATTATCTAGAGTGTACATGGTATTCCAATGTAGAAGACTAGAATAATTGAAAGACACTCTCTTATTGATAAAATATGGGATCTTGTCCCGAGAGATTACATCATCGAGGGATGGAGCATCGACATTAGCCGATATGTACTCTCCAAGTTCTTCATCGATGAGAACTAGAGTAGCCTTGGGAGGTTTAGGAGAGTTTTTCGGGAGCTTGCCCCGTACTGGCTCCTGGGATTGTGCTGAGGAGGATACCGAGGTCATCTCTTGTGGCCTGATGGGTGCCGACAACTGAGGAGGTCTGCCTTTGAGCCGCACCTTGAGGGTAGCCTCAGTTGGTGTGCCGGGAGCTGGAGCCTTTCCCCGTAGCTTGGCTACGAGAGGAGCCGCCACTTGAGGGGGCTTGCCTTTGAGGCGTATCTTCAATGGAGCTTCATTGGATGTCCTACCCGGAGAAGCTGGCTCATTCCCGCGGAGTTTGACTACCATAGGGACCGATGTTTGAGGCCGCCTCCCTTTGAGTCGTACTTTTAGGGGAGCATTGATTATCATGTCCGCCTCTGAGTCAGCTTCGACCTCAACTTTTGCCTCATCATCAGCATCATTGGCTTCATCTTCAAGATGAATTTATTTGTACAGATCAGCATCGGTGAAGAAGGCTTCAATCCCTCTGAAGGGATCGACAACAGTAAACTCTATTCAGATGATGCCGCTGGTGGACATGTATTTCATACATTGATGGAGATTGGATGGCACCACCATGTATTTATGTATCCACGGTCGTCCCAACAGGATGTTGTAGTTGACGTCTGCATCTATAACATAACAAGTCATCTCGGTCTGGAGATTGCCGATGTGACACTTCAAGCGGATCTTCCCCAGCGGCTCACTCTTACTGGCGTTGAAGCCATTGATGGTTGTGTAAAATGCTGTCAGGTGATGCATCGGGATCCCCAATGTCTGAAGTAGAGTTCGGGGGATGATGCTGAGAGAAGACCCAGGGTCGATCTGCATTCGATCCAACTTGATGGCACCGACATACCCGGTGTAATATAGGTGTCTGTTGTTCTTGAGCAGCATATCCTGTTGAGTGAATGTGATGTTGGGGATGATCTCCCCCACCTTATGGCAGTAGAGACTGTAGAAGCATAGAAAATATGGGGTTCATGCGGATCACAACTGACCGCATGAGTACTATGGGCAAATTTGGTCCGCATAAAGAAGAGCTGTATGACAAACTCGGCATGCCCCCTGCGGCCCATCTTCACTATCTCGGATTATATATATTAAAAGCAACCAGACTGATTTGAGACGCATAAGGAAGAGTTACTTATGCGGCCAAGCTGATCAATCCTTCTGATAAAGCTGACAAACTCTGTCAAAACTGACAGCTCTGACACTCTGACAAAAAGAAGATAAGACGTGATCAGACAAAATGTCATGTCACCAGACACAGGGTCCACGTGCCTGGACATAGTCATGCAGCCAGAAGGACTGCGACCCGAGCCGCATCAACCTTATGCGGCTCAATCTATACACTTTATGCGGCCAAGGGTGACTGCAACCTGAGCCGCATGAGCTTTATACGGCCCAGAATATAGAATCTATGCAGCTCAAAAGTCCCCAAGCTACATGCGGACTAAGGGAGACTGCGATCTAAGCCGCATGAGTCTTATGCGGCCCAGCATGGCCGAACACTAAAAGACCCATGCGGCTCAAAATGACTCAAGCAGATTAATCCTATCCTGCGATAAGACACGTGGCAGGCTGACCAAGTCTCAACCACCCAGATTTGCTGAAAAGAAATCTCAACAAGTCACCAGTTGGAGGCCAAAGAGCGGGTCTTTGTATGATGTTGTAGCCACGTGGTCACGTGGCCATCTATGCAGCTCAAGATATCTATTACTATAAATAGTAGGGTACCACACCCATGCAAATGGCTGGCAACCTACGAAGGGAAATTTATTTATGAGCAAGGACCGTGTCAGATAGTCCATGGAGCAAGGCAGAGTTGCTACACTTTTCCGAGCCTCCATCGTCGCCCCAGAATCAAAAACTAAACAGTTGTACTTAGATTGTTTCCAAGGATTTCTTTCTAGGCTTTCTCTTGTACAAGCGAGTTTGCAATCAAGTTCAATTCATCTATAATTCTTGTTCTTGATATTTTTAATGGCAAACATGATGGCGACTCTGCTGGGGACTTCCTTCTTCTTTGATGAGAAGTTGGTGACGCAATCCGACGCGTCCAAGCTCAGCTCTACGTAGCAAATGCTTGTGGTTCGTTTTGACAACGAACATTCGAAGAAATGATCTCTGAAGGGAGCGCCAGCCCGTCGCAGAAGAGAGCCAACCCAAAGAGAACCCGCAGGATGTCGAAGTGCAAAACTGTTGCCCCCGACCAGGTTTTCGAAGAAGCTCATTCTTCGGCCCAAGACGGTGATCAAAGCTCTCCTGCGGCCTTGCTTCCGACCATAGAGAACCCTACTGTCCCCAAATCCAGTAAAGAAAAACACTATGATGCTGAGCTTTTGGGGTCACAAGGGAAATCCATGCGGATGAGGAAGAGGCAGCATAAGAGAGATGGACAGATGGCCCATGAGGCAGTCAACTGTGGCCGTAGGCAGATGGCCCATGCGGTAGCCAACTGTGGCCGTAGGCAGATGGCCCATATGGCAGTCAACTCTGGCCGCATACAGATGGCCCATGCGGCAGCCAACTCTGGCCACAGGAAAATGGCCCATGCGACAGCCAACTTCGGCAGCAGGCAGATGGCCCATGCGCCAGCCAATCCTGGCCGCAGACAGGATGTCTCAGGCGGCCCCGTCAGAAGCTCTGTATTCGACCGTCTCTCATACGGGCCCGACCCCATGCGGTCCATTGAGAATGTGTAATATGCCAATCGGGTGCTGTAAGCCTCATGAATTTCCTGGATTTATTTTCGAATTTTCTAAATGATTTATTCTCGGTAATTCATTCTATTTAAATTAATTTTGATCATTAAATGCTCTTTACCGTGACTTGGAATTCTAGAGCATCAGGGATGCCAGTCTCCAGAAACTTCCTTCTTGGAGTTGTAGCAGACGGGATTATCTTCACATTGATATTTCATGTCCTACTCGAACTTGTTCCCTTGTACTCTTTTTGCTTCGCACAAATTCGGGTCAATTTAGACCATTTGATTATTAATTGAATTCCCACTCTTTTCCTTGATCATCGTTTGCACGTTGACATGACTTTTAATTTAGGAGCACCAGATCTGTTATTTTCTCGAAACCAACTTATCATGCATGATCTACTCGAGACACTCTTCGCCCATGACCTTCGTGTCCCACTCAGACACACCATCTTGTGCTTCATTTTCTTCGCACAACATTTGGGTCAATTTAGGCCAATTAATTATCTACCGTAAAACCTGATTTATTTTTCAATTTAATTTCGGGATCCGACATCGACCCAACCCTATCAACCCGAAGTATGGACGTGGCCCACATGAAGCCTACTACCCACATGAAACTTGTGTCCTATTTATTGGAGTCCCCGTATATTATTTATTTACCCATGATTATAAATCCCTATTTTAATTCAATTATTGTACCCGGTCCGATTTCGACCCGACCCGGCTCGACCGAACTCGAATCCAAGCCCCATGTTGTTCTCCCATGACTACCCAAAACCCCCACATAATTTCCCCTATTTTTCTCTATTTTAAATATTTATTTTTCTCTTTCCACTTTACAAATATCTATGTATATATATATATATATATATATATATATATATATATATATAAAATATATATATATATATATATATATATATATATATCTTACTCTCTCTCCAAACAAACACTCACACACCCCTATCCCTCCCTCACAGCACTCTTCTCCCCCTTTGGACCGACAGCCCCCTCTCTCTCTCACAAATATATTTTCTCTCTCTCTCTCTCTCTTTATATTATACACACACATATACAAATATCCCTCCCTCTCCTTAAATCAAACCCACACTCACACACCACCTCACTTTACACATACACACACATCTCCCTCCCCTAGCAGCCGACAGTACAAGCCCCCCCTCTCTCTCTAATATCTCTATATATCAACTCTCTCTCTATTCCCTCTCTTTATTCTCACACTCTCTCTCTTCTTATTAAACTCAACACACACACACATACAAAAATATATACACACATACATCCCTCTCCCTTTCTCTCAACACACACCCCAGCTGACCCCCACTCCTTCCTGGCCGGCCCAGCTCCCCGAGCACCTCCCTCTCCTCCTCCTTCCTCCTCCTTCTTCATCATCACCATGCATCATCCTCCTACTCCCCACCACCACCATTCACCAAAACCACTTCCACCATTAATACCACCACCGTCCGCCGACTGGCCCTGCTCTGGCAACCGCCGCCGTACCCCAGCCTGGCTCCCCCCAGCAGCAGCAGCTGGCAGCAGCTCCTCCGTGCGCCGTTGCCGGCAGCCGCGCACGAAGTACGCGCCACCCCGCGTGCGTGCATGTGCTTGGTCGTGCGCCACCACGTGGCCGGCCCGTACCACCGCGAGCTCTCCCACCGTCCAGCGACCTCCGGCGAGCCACCCCGTGGCCAACGCCCACTTCCCCGACGCGCCGAATAGGCTATTCGTGCGTTTTGAACGAGATCCCGTCGGCGCGCGCGAGTTTGGAAGTCAGAATTCGTGTCCCGTCGCAGCAATTTTGTGCAGATTTTTTGGGAGATCCGACCGTTGGATCGGCGAACTCCTTCCTCCGTCGCAATCTCGGTATATCATCTTCACTCCTGTCAATTTTCGTCCATTAATTTCGTCGTTTGATACCTCAAAACTGGCCACCAAGTTGACGTTTTAAATTGAACTATTTTTAGACAGTTTCGTGGAGCCGACTTCGTCAGCTCGTAACTTCGCCGTCGCAGCTCCGGTTGGCGCGTTACCAGTTCCTGTGCACAGCTGGTATAACCCTCTTCCTGCCTCCTTTAGATTTCGTTTCATTTTAAGCACGTTCGGTTGGTCGAATTCGACGCCAAAGTTGGCCTTTCGAATTCTTTAATTTGCACTTGTTAAATTCCATTTTTGAACCCGGGACATCGGATTCAATTTCTGACACCACCAGTAGACTCGTGGCATCGTTCTGGCATGTTTTTCATATAAAGTTTGCTTTATTTGGAGAACGTAGGCCCTGGCACGCATTTCGGTGCAAAACGGGTCCTACTTTCTGGGTCAACGAGTCATTTTGAGTTCGGCTCATCGGAATCCAACTCTGGATATACCGTTGAGTTCGTATCGTCATTCTGGACTCGTTGACATATAAATTGCTATGTTTTAGTGGACATTAGTTCCGGCACATATTTCGGTACAAGTCAGATACCAATATCCGGGTCAGCAGGTCATTTTGAGTTCGGCTCATTGGAATCCAATTTCGGATATACCGTTGAGTTCGTATCGTCATTTTGGACTCGTTGACATATAATTTGCTGAGTTTTGAGGACATTAGCTCCGACACGCTTTTCCGTGCAAATCGGTTTCCAATGTCCTAGTCAACGGACCAATTTGAGATCGGGTCAACGGAATCCAATTCTGGATATACCGTTGGGTTCGTATCGTCATTCTGGATTCGTGGACATATAATTTGTTAGATTTTGTGCACTTTTATTTTGGCATGTTTTTCGGTGCAAAGTGTGTCCAACGGCGGACATCATTTTGACCCGAAATTACCGTTTTGCCCCTGTGTCCAAATTGGACTTATGGGTAGGCTATCCTAGCTGATTTGACCATTTTGGACACGTTGGTGATGGTTGTTTCACCATCTGACAACATCTGTAGGTTTTCATCCTATTATTATAATCTCTCCTTTTTGTGGTATTTTGAGTTCCATCGATTCCGGTGATTTCACAATCACTGAAATTGAATGGGTTGACCCTGTAGATGTTTATGAAGACTAACCTTGACCCTGTTTGACCATGGTTGACTGCTTTGACTGAACGTCGAAGTAGAGTCAACATTTGACCTAGGTTAGACTAGTTTGACCTTGGTTGACCAGAGTTGACCAGTTGACCAAAAGTCAACTGTTAGTCAAACATTTGACCTAGTTAACCTAGAGTTGACCAGTTGACCAAGAGTCAACTGTAAGTCAACCATTGACCCAGTTTAACCTAGTTGACTTGGTTTGACTTCTTGTGACCCTAGTGTGACTCAGTGTGACCTAGTTTGACTTCGTTGACTGAGTCTGACCTAGATTGCGTAGCTTATACTATAGAATCAAGCCTAACACTGTTGAACCCTAATTAGTTTATATATATCTTATCTTTAGGTCTGTGGCATCACTCTGAGCATCGACCCCATTTGACAGCTCAGGACCGCAGGCGAGTACATTCACTGATAGTTTTCATTGTCTTGATATCTGCTATATCCGATTCAGTCGTAGTGTCTTACTTGATTCCCAGTCATGATAGTTGACGGACTAGTATATGTTGGATCATAACGTGAGATGTTGTTCCTGAATTTTCTTGGTATATATGTACATTTCCTGCCTTGTTCCATGTACTTGTATAGATACCGATTCCTGAGAGGGAGTAGCTATCCTCTTAGGGAATCTCGTGTCATGACGTGTCATGTCCAGGTCCATTATACTATTCGAAGATGAGGAATTATTAGGGGTTATGTGATCCAAGCCACCCTGTCACTATTTATGTGCTCGCGCCACTCTTCCCTCACGAAGGGTGTAGCGAGATCCTCTTGCCTTGTGCTCATTATCCAGGTTGGCCAGTATAACTTTTCGTTGAGGTCACCGCGGATTGCCGGGCCAAGTGGATAGCCTGTCCTGTCACTTATCGCAAGCCGATCACATATCGCTCTAATAATTCAAGGCACATTTTATATTTACTTATCTTATCATATATCCTGCTCTGTTTTACATACAGTACTTTTCACCATGCTATGATATACAGTTACTCACATGTTCTACAAGCCTCCATGATGTACCTTGATTGGAGACTAAGTTCTGTTCGGGAGAAGGGTTACAACCCCGGTCCTTGTTTGGTTTAAGGGTTGTAGCTCAGCTTCCGAATGGTTTCCAAGTCTTCATATATCTTTGTCTTGTATTTCATTATACTGTCTCTTATAGAATTTGTCAATTCATATGGAACTGCTGTTAGTGCTTGTACTTGCTCATTTTCCTGACAGGATACCGTTGATAATATTTTAGGAGTAGTTATGCCATTAGTGGACTTCATGATGTTGCTAGCTGAGGTGGATCTCACTATTCTTCTATGTGAGTTGCCTGTTAGTTATCCTTAGTTTGTCTTGTTTTCCTTCTTTATTTCCTGTCTTATGATTCCTTCTAGTAGTTTCTAGTTGTTCTTGTGCTTTAGTTATCTTTCTTGTTTTATCATCCCTAGCTGTTGTGATGTGACTAGAGTATATTTATAGTTATAGGCCTTCTAGACGTAGTGTATATTTATTGGGTACTAGACAGCGTTCTACCGCCGATACTGCGACGTAGGCTGGGCGTCGTCTACGTATTCGTACCCGTATATTCGGGTGCGGGTCGTGACACATTTTTAGTGGTGGCCCATGCAGGTCAGTCTTTGCAATTAATGCGAAGTCGTGGTAGTACTTGAGCTTTTCTGTACTACTGCGAGCCTGCCCTAGGATTAAGGTTGAGTCATAGAATATTTTAGGAATTTGGTACTCAGTCACATATTAGAAACTCTTGGTAGATTCCAGGGATGACCCCTGGGAATCTTATTTTAAACTTTTCGAAACTTTTCCCATTTGTTCTGTCCGTCCTGATTTCTGAAACATCTGTCCATTATCAACTTTATTCTTTCTTGGAATGAGTTTGTGGACCCCCAGAGGGAAGGTATAAGTTGAACTTATATATCTCCTAGGTCGAGACGAGAATATGATTTACCAGTCTCATATCCGGTTGAGATTGTTTTATATTATATTCCAATGATTTCCTTTATCTTGACCTAGATAGTACCTTTGGACATCTCCTGAGAATTTTCTTCTAAACTCTACCTCGGGATCTGTTTCCGCTAGTTTTCATCTACTTATCTTTGATTCGTTGTTGAATTTTAAATCTTGATGTTCGTTCGTTGTTGACTTCGATTTTGACTTTGTTTGAGATAAGTTTTTAAGGATTGAGTTAAGATATCCTGATAAACATATTTGATGGAGATGATGAGAACGATAAATGTCTACTTTATTTATGGAGTTTAGAATTTATCGCAGTCATATTAGCTAGCCTGACAGGGACATGGAGCCTGATTTTGGATATACTATCATAGTTATGGAATTTAGATTCTCTTGCAGCCATACCGGTTGGCGTGGTAAGGAATCTAGATGACATGATTATAGGGTGTATACCTTAGTTATGGACTCTATCGTTTATTGCAGCTATGTTTACTGACGTGGTGTAAATTCTGGCAACATGGTCTTGGATAGACGTGTATGGTTATCAGGTCATATCTTAAGTTGATTCACTTCTTTTACCAATTGAGCAAGATAATTCCTACCATTATTTCTTGTTTATCATTATTTTCTCTCTCATCGCATGATGATTTTCTCATCTTACCGTCATTTCCTTTGCCTTGTTTAGCTATGTCTTGATTACACCAATCACCTATTTCATATCTACATCTGTCATCTACAGTGGAACTCTGAAAATTTTGAAATTTTTATATCTAAATTGTTTATTAAATTTCGATACTGTTAAGATTTTGATTCCCTTCTGTCCATGACCAATCAATTTTGGTCGTCTTGTTTATCGTGCCAAAGAGTCTTGGTTGCTGACTAGACTCTAGATGACTTCAGATTCCTTGGTGACTTGGATTTTCATCCTTGGATGCTCGTGCCCAGCCTTCGTTGATCTTATTCTCCATCTTGTCCAAATTCTGATTTACTCGGAAGTTGATCAACTTAGATCGTGTTGAGACAAATTTCTTTATCGTGATTGGATTTCAATGCTATTTACCCTCGTGTATTGCCTTCTGATTTTGATCATGTTGGGATTTTGGACACTCGTGTCTAAACTCTTTCGACCTTGATTTTATTTCGTGATTACATCCAAATTCCTTGTGATTAGTCGTGCCTAGATGATTGGGCATGACTAAGACAACTTGGGGTTTCCTTGACCGTGATTTTAACGATCATAACTATATATTTTTCTTATCTCAACTCGTGCCTAAAATTTTTGACTTTCAATCATGACTAACTAGTGTGACTACGAAATTATTCGTGTTAAAATTGAACATGTTTGACTTTCTACCATACCTAATTGACTTGGGTTCCTTCCTAAATTTTGCTTTTAGGACATTGATTTCAAATTCATGATTTTATCGGCATTCACAACTGAACTTGGACCTTGATCGTGCTTATGTGACCTATAATCTGATTTTTATCAAATCTATCTCTCAATCGTGCTATACTCAATTTTTCTCTCCATTTGCTTCTCTTAGCTCTGTTTTAGATCATGACTATCCGACTTTGATTTTCATGATCTTGATAATCTTAACCCTCAAATCGTGCTAAAAATCTTGAACCCTAATCGACTGTGTCGAATAGATCCCCTTCGTACTTGAATTTTGATTCTTTAGTCGCTCGTGCTCAGGTTTCATTCCTGATCAAGACTAGATTTTTGATTTTCCTCATTCTATTCCAAATCATTCCTAAGTGGTTAATCATCACAAATTTTTAACGCGTCTGAGTCTTGATTTCACTCATGACCAGATGGTTAATCCTTGATCAATGTTTGTGCTAAAACATCAGATTATTCCTAACAATGCACAATCACGTTATTTTATCTTGATCGTGCCTATGTATAACCCTAAATCTAATTTCATCGAGCTGAAATCCTGTCAATCAAATTTTTGACTTGATTGTAATCGGACGAAGCTCAAGTTTTAATTTCGTTGTCATATCTAAATCATGCCCCAATGACTCGATTTATTTCTGAAATCATGCACATATGATTTTGTTCATATCATGATTCTATCGTGCCAAATCCCTTATCGTGCCTAAACAATTTTGCATCGATTATCTTAATTGTGCAAACTCGTTATTCTTGGATCGTGCCTAAAATATTGCCTAAATCTTCTACCATGTTTTAACCCCACTACAAACCTTTAATTTCGAGGACGAAATTTTTATAAGGTGGATAGGATGTAAGCCCCCTGAATTTCCAGGATTTATTTTTGAATTTTCTAAATGATTTATTCTCGGTAATTCATTCTATTTAAATTAATTTTGATCATTAAATGCTCTTTACCGTGACTTGGAATTCTAGAGCATCAGGGATGCCAGTCTCTGGAAACTTCCTTCTTGGAGTTGTAGCAGACGGAATTATCTTCACATTGATATTTCGTGTCCCACTCGAACTTTTTCCCTTGTACTCTTTTTGCTTCGCGCAAGTTTGGGTCAATTTAGACCATTTGATTATTAATTGAATTCCCACTCTTTTCCTTGATCATCGTTTGCACGTTGACATGACTTTTAATTTAGGAGCACCAGACCTGTCATTTTCTCGAAACCAACATGTCATGCATGATCTACTCGAGACACTCTTCGCCCATGACCTTCGTGTCCCACTCAGACACACCATCTTGTGCTTCATTTTCTTCGCACAATTTTTGGGTCAATTTAGGCCAATTAATTATCTACCGTAAAACCTGATTTATTTTCCAATTTAATTTCGGAATCCGACATCGACCCAACCCTGTCAACCCGAAGTATGGACGTGGCCCACATGAAGCCTACTACCCACATGAAACTTGTCACCCCCATTTCCTGTATTACGTATTTGTACTCGTAATTTGATTTTTGGCACGTATTTTAATTTTCTCGACTTGTGGATTCGGGATCTCGTAAATGGGTTTTGGACCATGGCTTGGTTTTATTTTGTAGAGTTGGTTTGGTTTGGTTTGGTTCATCATGAGTGGAACACTTTAACCTACACTTTACCCTCAACACAACACAACCACCCTCATTATATCTCCACCAAACTTTCTCTCTCCTCTTTACTCTCCATTAATTTTCTTCTTCTTCCTTCTTCCACAACTCCCCAACCCATTAGGCAAGTGCACCTTGCCATCAAATAAGCACCACTTTTTATTTGTCCATTAGCTAGATTAGGCCATGGAGAACAACTTTAGAACTTGACATTTTGTGATTTGGAGTTTCCTTTGTTCTAGATCTAGGTTTTTACTATTTTCGAATTTACATGGTTTTGATCTATTTAACTTTGATTTTTGTATGTTTTGATGCTTCCATGTGGAAGAGAATTCGATTTTACTCAAGTTAGAACTTTGAAAATCTAGATTTGGTTTTAATTTGGCTAAGTTATGAAGAATTGAAGTTCTTTGTGTTCTTGGACTTGCTCTCGGCCACGAAGAACAGCCCTCTGCCTTGCGCTTTTTAGCACATGGCCGATTGCGCACCCCCGGCCTGTGCTCCTTAGGGCATGGCCGATTGCGCAATCACTTGGCCAGTGCTTTGCGCTGGATTGCGCTGGCACAAGCTAGCCATGCGCAAGCCAGCCATGCGCAAAGTAACCCCTGCACAATCGACCATTGCACAATCCACCCCTGCACAATCCTTCTGTGCGCAATCCATCTGCTGCGCCATCCACTCCTGCGCAGTTGGTACCCTGTGCAGCTCACCCTGCGCAGTTGGCCTCCTGGCGCACTTGACTCCTGCGCAATCCAACCCCCTGACCCCTTGCGTAAACCATTGGCTCTTGGAGATTTGGTTTTATTTTCTTTAAGCCTGGCTCTTCTATAGTCCTATATATATTGATATTGTATTAGATATTTTACGCCCATTTTATATCCTTACGCCTTTTGTCATGAACTTGATTTTACTTAATATGTTTGGAATGTCTATTGTACATGGCATGGTATGACAAGGACCTAGCATAACACGACAGTGACCCGTAGTGGTGCACTCCTGACATGACCAACCTGACATGACAGTGACCCGTAGTGGTGCACTCCTAACAAGCACCCTGACATGCTTTATCTTGATAACTTGATAGTGGCCCGTGGCGGCGCACTCCTGACTTGACTTGACTTGTAACTTGTAATTAACTCGTATAATCAACTTGACACCGTGGGTGTTCCTGCTTGCTTGTTTGTATAATCCACTTGTCTTGTCTTGCATCATGTCTAGGACGCGACTTCCTGGGTACCACGGCCAGGGACTCGCGCTAAATTGGATTAGGCTAATTATTAGATTAAACTAGAACATGGAGAATTCCCAGTCACAGGCAATCTCGTTATCTGGGCGCTTTAATGGACTTGTAGCTTGCCGACGAGTAGAGCACATTTCCAGCACACTGTCATGTGTTGCACCCTCTAAGTCACCTAAGGGTACATTTGTCTCTCGGGCAATGTACCCACCTATAACTCTCAACCCGCGGAAGGATAACTGGATGGTCTGCATGGCTTGGGACTGGAGTTTGTCACTTGCATCTTGTTAGTAATTAAGGCTTGTGATAACCCTAGTTAGTTAAAATAGTAAGCCGTAGTACTTGCTTGGCCGATTGTGAATGGATGGTGTCCAGCCTTGTCTGAGTCTTGTCTAGCTCCAGTACCTGCTATCTCCTGAGCATGTTTGTCTTACTTATCTTAACGATAAATGAGTAGAGACAGTGAGCTATTCAGGCGAAGGGTTACAACCCCGGTCCTTGTCTGGTTTAAGGATTGTAACTTGGCTCCCGGAATGGTTCCACGTCCCTAGTCGTTTATCGCCCTGCGTACTTTATTACTTGTACTTTCTTTTATTCTTTATGTTCTGATATGCTGGCTTTTGTTCTTATTTGTGGCCTCCTTTGTGGCACTTGCTCTTTCTGGGGTTTGATCCAGCTGGTTTTGTGTGGCCAGATTTCGGAGCAGCTCCCGAGGATCTACCCAAGCTTCCAGCCCAATGGTGACAACTAAACGGAACCCGGGCCAAGAGTGGGTTTTCCTTTTTGTTTCACCCACTTATATGTAAATTTATTCTTTTGAGGCGTTTAGCCGACGAGCACCTGTTAGCTCGATGCACATTTACTTACTGTCTGCCTACGGGCTGTAAACATGATTAACAAATCCTAGGGTTGATCATGTATGACTGAACTCTTGCTAGTCCTATCATTTTGTACGACTAGCTTCATGATCATCCAATATGTAATATTTGGGATGCCTTATATATATATATTTGATGCTCTAACATCTTGTAACTCTGTTAATTGCTTGAGATTGAGACAATAGGCTTGACCTTAAGAGATTGCTGGCTTGTAGTAAACCCTCATATCTAGACAGCCGTGACCGTATAGTTGAGATGTATTCTATTTCAATATACGTAGCTGGCTATGTCTGCCCCCGCTCTCCAGTATTCTGGTTCTGGGGCGTGACATGGTTTTAGTGGTGGCCCATGCAGGTCTTGGCATTCAAGAAATGTGAGGGTTTACCGAATAGATGTCTCAATCAATATTCGCCCTTGATCTCTGCTCGTATCTTCAAATCCCTGAGATTCTTGACCTGATCACATGCTTGTATCATTGATCTGTCCTGGTCCTTTCCTTACTGTTCCCTATATCGTCTTTTTCAGCGGCATTACTCCCGGACCTGCCAACCAGCCAGAGGAAGCTCGACAAGCACCCCAGCGCCAGGAAGATCAAGCTCAGCACTCTGGAGTAGCCTCCCGAGTTATGCTTTCCGGAGGCTCAGAACCTCCAGTTCAGGCAGCACCGCCCGTTCAACCAGCTAGACTGGATAAGGGACCTTTGGTAGGGCTTATCAGAGAACGACTTGCATCCCAAGATCGTCGAGGCGACGCCTTGCACCAGAAAGTTCATGATGCACTAAACCGAGGAGGTCCCCAAGGGAATCAGGCGGCCAACAGTTTCAAGCGCTTGAACCCTCACTTCTTTGACGACAGTGAAGATGCGATTGCCGCAGACGCTTGGCTTTAGGATACCGAGGTGGTTCTAGAAGCAGCTAGGACACTTGAGAATGAGAAGGTGGCGGTGGTACGCCTACAGTTGTTAGACTTGGCTCGCGATTGGTGGGCAGCTCAGGCCATGGGGTTAGCGGCACCAGTCACTTGGGCGACGTTCAGAGAGAGGTTCCAGACAAAGTACTTCGATGCGGTGGCACGGTACGACCTGCAGACCCGGTTCACCAACTTGAAGCAAGGAGGCAGGACGGTCGATGGCTATGCGACCGAGTTTTCCAGGCTGAGTAGGTTCGCCCCCACCTTGGTGGCAACCGAGTTCGATAGGGCTCAGCGATTCCAACAAGGGCTGCACTTAGAGATATTATTGGCTGTGGAGCAGTTCGAGCACCAGACGTTCGATGCAGTATTGAAGGCAGCAAGGAGGTATGAGTATACCTCCCGGAGAATTGTGGACAAGACCGGAGGCAGGAAGCGGTCCCACAACCTGATGCACCAATCTTCAGCTCCAGCCCCGGCAGCTAGGGGTATAACCATTAGAACTCCGAGGCGGGCGGCCTCAGTGACGTCGGTTCAGCATTCGACCCCGACGCCCGCAGCAGCAGAAGCAGAAGCAGTCTTCCGCGGTGGGATGTTCGCATTACGGGAAGTCGGGCCATGTAGTAGCAGAGTGTCGTAAGGCACAGGGATTGTGCCTGGCTTGTGGAGGAGCAGACCACCAGATAGGGACCTGCCCGAATACGGGAGGTCCATCATCATCCAACCTTTCTAGTTCTTCGGTGAGAGGACCAGCCCCAGCTCCAGTTCAGCAGCAGCAGCAGTACCCGAGGCCATTGTTGCCTCAGGCCCAGGCCTTTCAGCAGCAGAACCAGCAGCAGTTCACCCAGGCTCCAGCACAGAACCGACAGAGGGGTTTCCAGCAGAGAGGACCCGTAGCTAGAGGTCAGGCTATGATGATGACCATGGAAGAAGAAGTTGCACCAGGTGAGGTAGTGGCAGGTACTATTCTCGTCAACACCTTTCCAGTATCTGTATTATTTGATTCTGGTGCATCGCATTCATTCATGTCTGCACGATTCACGACACGGATAGGGTTGGAGCCCGAGTCATTATCAGTGAGGCTCAATATACTTACTGGTAATGGTCTTGTGGGAGTAGATCGAGTGTTTTCCTCGTGTCGGATCGTAGTTAGCGGTAGAGAGTTTCCCGCTAGGCTCATAGAGTTCCCTATGGCAGACTATGATGTAGTCCTAGGCATGGATTGGTTGAGGAACTATTATGCTAGGATAGACTGCCATGCTGGCAGAGTTGTCTTTAGTATTCCCGGAGAGCCAGAGTTTTCATTTTCTAGAGGCGCCGTAGAGCCATCTCCTCCAGTATTGCGGATGACAGTAGCAGCAGTGCAGTTGCCCCGGATAGTTGAAGAGTTTCCAGATGTCTTCCCAGAGGAACTTCCAGGGATGCCACCAGAGCGGGAGATCGAGTTCACCATCGACTTGATTCCCGGGACCGCACCAGTATCAGAGCGAGTCTACAGAATGGCGCCTTCAGAGTTGGAGATTTTGTACAAGATGATTGAAGAACTCAGGACCAAGGGATTCATTCGTGCAAGTGGATCGCCTTGGGGAGCCCCGATGCTTCTTGTGAAAAAGAAGGATGGTACGTCTAGGCTATGTGTTGATTATCGTACCTTGAACTCAGTGACAATCAAGAACAGATACCCTCTCCCGAGGATAGATGACTTGTTTGATCAACTCAAAGGGGCTTCAGTTTTCTCGAAGATAGACTTGCGGTCAGGATACCACCAGATCAGAGTCAGAGAGCAAGACATCCCGAAGACGGCGTTCAGATCTAGGTACGGGCATTGGGAGTTTCTAGTTATGCCCTTTGGAGCGACCAATGCGCCGGCAGTGTTCATGGACCTCATGAACCGTATTTTCATGCCTTACTTGGATCAGTTTGTGATAGTGTTCCTTGATGACATCCTGGTCTATAGCAAGAGTGAAGCAGAGCACGAGCAGCATCTCAGAATTGTCCTCCAGATTCTCAGAGAGCACCAGTTGTACGCCAAGTTCAGTAAATGCGAGTTCTGGCTCGATCGCATTTCTTACTTAGGTCACATCATTACCAGAGGAGGAGTGAAAGTGGATCCCCAGAAGATTGTGGCTATCGAGGCATGGCCAGTACCCAGCTCAGTGGCAGAAGTTCGCAGCTTTCTTGGATTGGCCGGCTACTACCGACGGTTCGTCTCTGATTTTGTAAGGATTTCAGCGCCGATGACCCAGTTGACCCGCAACGATGTGCCGTTCGTTTGGACAGCAGAATGTCAGGAATCATTTGAGAAGTTGAAGCGAGATTTGATAACGGCTCCCATTCTCACCCTTCCAGATGGGACCGGAGGATTCACAGTTTATTGCGACGCTTCAGGCAGAGGATTGGGATGTGTTTTGATGCAGCATGGGAAGTTAATTGCTTATGCGTCACGTCAACTCCGTGATCATGAGAAGAATTACCCGACCCACGACTTGGAGCTATCAGCAGTAGTGTTTGCACTTAAGTTGTGGAGGCACTACTTGTACGGAGACAGAGTAGAGATATTTATTGATCATAAGAGCTTGAAGTATGTTTTCACCCAGAAGGATCTTAATATGCGGCAGAGAAGATGGCTCGAGCTACTGGTGGACTACGATGTGGATTTACAGTATCATCCAGGGAAGGCCAACGTTGTAGCAGATGCGTTGAGCCGGAGAGCCGGAGTTTATTTCCTGACGGCGCAACCAGAGCTATTGGCAGATCTTCAGAAGATGGGTATAGAAGTTGTCCTCCCTTCCAATGTGGCCTTGATGGCCAGCCTACAGATTCAGTCCACCATAGTTGAGAGGATCCGGACCGCACAGTTAGCAGATTCCAAGATTCAGCGGCTCAGAGCAGAGTGCGAGGCAGGGAGTAGGCCAGAGTTATGTATTCATGAGGATGGTACACTTTGACACGGCACGCGTCTTTGTGTACCCAGTGGAGGTATCAGACATGAAGTCATGGCAGAGGCTCACAGTTCGCAGTACTCCATTCACCCAGGCGGCACGAAGATGTACAGAGATATTCGTCAACACTTTTGGTGGAATGGTATGAAGAGGGAGATAGCCCGGTATGTCTCTCGATGTTTGGTTTGCCAACAGGTCAAGGCTGAACATCAGAGGCCAGCTGGACTTCTTCAACCTTTGCCGATCCCAGAATGGAAATGGGAACGCATAACCATGGATTTCGTGACTGGGTTACCCAGATCTCCGACAGGCAGAGATGCTATTTGGGTCATTGTGGACAAGCTTACCAAGGTGGCACACTTTCTTTCATTTAGAGTTGGACAGTCGACGGCACAGCTAGCAAAGATGTATCTCAGGCAGATCGTCAGACTTCACGGAGTGCCAGTCAGCATAGTATCAGACAGGGATACGAGATTCACATCGCACTTCTGGCGCAGTCTTCATCAAAGTTTTGGGACTCGTCTCAAGTTCAGCTCAGCGTATCATCTGCAGACAGATGGGCAGTCAGAGCGTACTATACAAACTCTCGAAGATATGTTGCGGTCGTGTACCCTTGACTTTGGTGGTTCGTGGGAGGATCATCTGCACCTGGTAGAATTCTCGTACAACAATAGTTTCCAGGCCAGTATCCAGATGGGACCCTTCGAGGCTCTGTATGGTAGGAAGTGCAGATCTCCGTTAGCATGGGACGATGTCGGAGAGAGGCAGATGCTCGGTCCAGAACTGATTTCTCAGACGGTTGAAGTGGTCAGGAGAGTCAGAGATCACCTCCGAGTTGCTCAGGATCGCCAGCGCCATTGGGCCGATGCTCATCGGCGTCCCTTAGAATTTGCCGTCGGCGACCATGTATTCCTTAGGATCTCGCCTACCCGCGGTGTCATTCGTTTTGGCGTACGGGGAAAGCATAGTCCTAGGTATATAGGGCCGTTCGATATTCTGGAGCGAGTAGGCGATGTGTCCTATCGTCTCGCTCTTCCGTCGTCGCTAAGTGAGGTACATGATGTATTCCATGTATCCCAATTACGACGGTACATCCCGGACCCGAGCCATATCCTAGATCATTCGGAATTGGTTGTTGGTACCAACCTTTCGTATGAGGAGAGGCCCGTGTCTATTTTGGACCGGAGGGAAAAGACGCTCAAGAACAAGACTATTAACTTAGTTCGTGTTGCTTGGGGTCATCACTCTCTAGGTGAGTCAACGTGGGAGCGTGAGGACGACATCCGATCGCGATATCCCTACCTGTTTGACTCGTGAGGTATAATATCTTTCTTATGCCTTACGCTTTCCCTTCCTTGCTTGTATTGTATGATTGTATGATTGAACTGCTTAACGTAGCTTGCCTGTGCTTAGTATAGCTTGTCGTGGCAATCTCTAGCTCCTTGATTAAATTCCGAGGACGAAATTCTTTGAAGGTGGGTAGAGTTATCACCCCCATTTCCTGTATTACGTATTTGTACTCGTAATTTGATTTTTGGCACGTATTTTAATTTTCTCGACTTGTGGATTCGGGATCTCGTAAATGGGTTTTGGACCATGGCTTGGTTTTATTTTGTAGAGTTGGTTTGGTTTGGTTTGGTTCATCATGAGTGGAACACTTTAACCTACACTCTACCCTCAACACAACACAACCACCCTCATTATATCTCCACCAAACTTTCTCTCTCCTCTTTACTCTCCATTAATTTTCTTCTTCTTCCTTCTTCCACAACTCCCCAACCCATTAGGCAAGTGCACCTTGCCATCAAATAAGCACCACTTTTTATTTGTCCATTATCTAGATTAGGCCATGGAGAACAACTTTAGAACTTGACATTTTGTGATTTGGAGTTTCCTTTGTTCTAGATCTAGGTTTTTACTATTTTCGGATTTACATAGTTTTGATCTATTTAACTTTGATTTTTGTATATTTTGATGCTTCCATGTGGAAGAGAATTCGATTTTACTCAAGTTAGAACTTTGAAAATCTAGATTTGGTTTTAATTTGGCTAAGTTATGAAGAATTGAAGTTCTTGGTGTTCTTGGACTTGCTCTCGGCCAGGAAGAACAGCCCTCTGCCTTGCGCTTTTTAGCGCATGGCCGATTGCGCACCCCCGGCCTGTGCTCCTTAGCGCATGGCCGATTGCGCAATCACTTGGCCAGTGCTTTGCGCTGCGCTGGATTGCGCTGGCGCAAGCTAGCCATGTGCAAGCCAGCCATGTGCAAAGTAACCCCTGCGCAATCGACCATTGCGTAATCCACCCCTGCGCAATCCTCCTGTGCGCAATCCATCTGCTGCGCCATCCACTCCTGCGCAGTTGGTACCCTGCGCAGCTCACCCTGCGCAGTTGGCCTCCTGGCGCACTTGACTCATGCGCAATCCAACCCCCTAACCCCTTGCGCAAACCATTGGCTCTTGGAGATTTGGTTTTATTTTCTTTAAGCCTGGCTCTTCTATAGTCCTATATATATTGATATTGTATTAGATATTTTACGCCCATTTTATATCCTTACGCCTTTTGTCATGAACTTGATTTTACTTAATATGTTTGGAATGTCTATTGTACATGGCATGGTATGACAAGGACCTAGCATAACACGACAGTGACCCGTAGTGGTGCACTCCTGACATGACCAACCTGACATGACAGTAACCCGTAGTGGTGTACTCCTAACAAGCACCCTGACATGCTTTATCTTGATAACTTGATAGTGGCCCGTGGCGGCGCACTCCTGACTTGACTTGACTTGTAACTTGTAATTAACTCGTATAATCAACTTGACACCGTGGGTGTTCCTGCTTGCTTGTTTGTACAATCCACTTGTCTTGTCTTGCATCATGTCTAGGACACGACTTCCTGGGTACCACGGCCAGGGACTCGCGCTAAATTGGATTAGGCTAATTATTAGATCAAATTAGAACATGGAGAATTCCCAGTCACAGGCAATCTCGTTATCTGGGCGCTTTAATGGACTTGTAGCTTGCCGACGAGTAGAGCACATTTCCAGCACACTGTCATGTGTTGCACCCTCTAAGTCACCTAAGGGTACATTTGTCTCCCGGGCAATGTACCCACCTATAACTCTCAACCCGCGGAAGGATAACTGGATGGTCTGCAGGGCTTGGGACTGGAGTTTCTCACTTGCATCTTGTTAGTAATTAAGGCTTGTGATAACCCTAGTTAGTTAAAATAGTAAGCCGTAGTACTTGCTTGGCCGATTGTGAATGGATAGTGTCTAGCCTTGTCTGAGTCTTGTCTAGCTCCAGTACCTGCTATCTCCTGAGCATGTTTGTCTTACTTATCTTAACGATAAATGAGTAGAGACAGTGAGCTATTCAGGCGAAGGGTTACAACCCCGGTCCTTGTCTGGTTTAAGGATTGTAACCTGGCTCCCGGAATGGTTCCACGTCCCTAGTCACTTATCGCCCTGCATACTTTATTACTTGTACTTTTTTTTATTCTTTATGTTCTGATATGCTGGCTTTTGTTCTTATTTGTGGCCTCCTTTGTGGCACTTGCTCTTTCTGGGGTTTGACCCAGCTAGTTTTGTGTGGCCAGATTTCGGAGCAGCTTCCGAGGATCTACCAAGCTTCCAGCACAATGGTGACAACTAGACGGAACCCGGGCCAAGAGTGGGTTTTCCTTTTTGTTTCACCCACTTATATGTAAATTTATTCTTTTGAGGCGTTTAGCCGACGAGCACCTGTTAGCTCGATGCACATTTACTTACTGTCTGCCTACGGGCTATAAACATGATTAACAAATCCTAGGATTGATCATGTATGACTGAACTCTTGCTAGTCCTATCATTTTGTACGACTAGCTTCATGATCATCCAATATGTAATATTTGGGACACCTTATATATATATATTTGATGCTCTAACATCTTGTAACTCTGTTAATTGCTTGAGATTGAGACAATAGGCTTGACCTTAAGAGACTGCTGGCTTGTAGTAAACCCTCATATCTAGACAGCCGTGACCGTATAGTTGAGATGTATTCTATTTCAATATACGTAGCTGGCTATGTCTGCCTCCGCTCTCCAGTATTCTGGTTCTGGGGCGTGACAAAACTTGTGTCCCATTTATTGGAGTCCCCGTATATTATTTATTTACCCATGATTATAAATCCCTATTTTAATTCAATTATTGCACCCGATCCGATTTTGACCCGACCCGTCTCGACCGAACTCGAACCCAAGCCCCATGTTGTTCTCCCATGACTGCCCAAAACCCCACATAATTTCCCCTATTTTTTCCCTATTTTAAATATTTATTTTTCTCTCTCCACTTTACAAATATCTATGTATATATATATACAAACACTCACACAAACAAACACTCACACACCCCCATACCTCCCTCACAGCACTCTTCCCCCCTTTGGACCGACAGCCCCCTCTCTCTCTCACAAATATCTTTTCTCTCTCTCTCTTTATATTATACACACACATATACAAATATCCCTCCCTCTCCTTAAATTAAACCCACACTCACAAACCACCTCACTTTACACCTACACACACATCCTCCCTTGCAGCCGACAGTACAAGCCCCCCCTCTCTCTAATATATCTACATATCAACTCTCTCTCTCTCTCTATTCCCTCTCTTTATTCTCACACTCTCTCTCTTCCTATTAAACTCAACACACACACATACAAAAATATATACACACATACATCCCTCTCCCTTTCTCTCAACACACACACCAGCCGACCCCCACTCCTTCCTGGCCGGCCCAGCTCCCCGAGCACCTCCCTCTCCTCCTCCTTTCTCCTCCTTCTTTATCATCATCATGCATCATCCTCCTACTCCCCACCATCACCATTCACCAAAACCACTTCCACCATTAATATCACCACCGTCCGCCGCCTGGCCCCGCTCCGGCAACCGCCGCCGTGCCCCCGCCTGGCTCCCCCCAGCAGCAGCAGCGGGCAGCAGCTCCTCCGTGCGCCGTTGCCGGCAGCCGCGTGCGCCACCCCGCACGCGCGCATGTGCGTGGTCGTGCGCCACCACGTGGCCGGCCCGCACACCGCGAGCTCCCCCATCGTCCAGCGACCTCCGGCGAGCCACCCCGTGGCCAACGCCCGCTTCCCCGACGCGCCGAATAGGCTATTTGTGCGTTTTGAACGAGATCCCGTCGGCGCGCGCGAGTTTGGAACTCAGAATTCGCGTCCCGTCGCAGCAACTTCGTACAGATTTTCTGGGAGATCCGACCGTTGGATCGGTGAACTCCTTGCTCCGTCGCAATCGTATCCATCTTCACTCCTGTCAATTTTCGTCCGTTAATTTCGTCGTTTGATACCTCAAAACTGGCCACCAAGTTGACGTTTTAAATTGAACTATTTTTGGACAGTTTCGTGGAGCCGACTTCGTCAGCTCGTAACTTCGCCGTTGCAGCTTCGGTTGGCATGCTACCAGTTCCTGTGCATAGCTGGTATAACCCTCTTCCTGCCTCCTTTAGATTTCGTTTCATTTTAAGCACGTTCGGTTGGTCGAATTCGACGTCAAAGTTGGCCGTCCGAATTCTTTAATTTGCACTTGTTAAATTCCATTTTTGAGCCCGGGACATCGGATTCAATTTATGACACCACCAATAGACTCGTGGCGTCGTTCTGGCATGTTTTTCATATAAAGTTTGCTTTATTTGGAGAACATGGGCCCTGGCACGCATTTCGGTGCAAACTGGGTCCCACTTTCTGGGTCAACGGGTCATTTTGAGTTCGGCTCATCGAAATCCAACTCCGAATATACCGTTGAGTTCGTATCGTCATTCTGGACTCGTTGACATATAAATTGCTAGGTTTTAGTGGACATTGGTTCCGACACGCATTTCGGTGCAAGTCGGATACCTATATCAGGGTCAGTGGGTCATTTTGAGTTCGGCTCATCGGAATCCAATTCCGGATATACCGTTGAGTTCATATCGTCATTTTGGACTCGTTGACATATAATTTGCTGAGTTTTGAGGACATTAGCTCCGACACGTTTTTCCGTGCAAATCGGTTTCCAATGTCCTGGTCAACGGACCAATTTGAGATCGGGTCAACGGAATCCAATTCTGGATATACCGTTGGGTTCGTATCGTCATTCTAGATACGTGGACATATAATTTGTTAGATTTTGTGCACTTTTACTTTGGCACATTTTTCGGTGCAAAGTGTGTCCAACGGCGGACATCATTTTGACCCAAAATTATCGTTTTGCCCCTGTGTCCAAATTGGACTTATGGGTAGGCTATCATAGCTGATTTGACCATTCTGGACACGTTGGTGATGGTTGTTTCACCATCCGACAACATCTGTAGGTTTTCACCCTATTATTATAATCTCTCCTTTTGTGGTATTTTGAGTTCCATCGATTCCGGTAATTTCACAATCACTGAAATTGAATGGGTTGACCCTGTAGATGTTTATGAAGACTAGCCTTTACCCTGTATGACCATGGTTGACTGCTTTGGCTGAACGTCGAAGTAGAGTCAACATTTGACCTAGGTTAGACTAGTTTGACCTTGGTTGACCAGAGTTGACCAGTTGACCAAAAGTTAACTGTTAGTCAAACATTTGACCTAGTTAACCTAGAGTTGACCAGTTGACCAAAAGTCAACTGTAAGGCAACCATTGACCCAGTTTAACCTAGTTGACTTGGTTTCACTTCTTGTGACCTAGTTTGACCTAGTTTGACTCAGTGTGACCTAGTTTAACTTCGTTGACTGAGTCTGACCTAGATTGCGTAGCTTATACTATAGAATCAAGCCTAACACTGTCGAACCCTAATTAGTTTATATATATCTTATCTTTAGGTCTGTGGCATCACTCTGAGCATCGACCCCATTTGACAGCTCAGGACTGTAGGCGAGTACATTCACTGATAGTTTTCATTGTCTTGATATCTGCTATATCCGATTCAGTCGTAGTGTCTTATTTGATTCCCAGTTACGATAGTTCACGGACTAGTATATGTTGGATCATGACATGAGATGTTGTTCCTGGATTTTCCTGGTATATATGTACATTTCCTGCCTTGTTCCATGTACTTGTATAGACACCGATTCCTGAGAGAGAGTAGCTATCCTCTTAGGGAATCCCGTGTCATGACGTGTCATGTCCAGGTCCATTATACTATTCGGGGATGGGGAATTATTAGGGGTCATGTGATCCAAGCCATCCTGTCACTATTTATGTGCTCGCGCCACTCTTCCCTCACGAAGGGTGTATCGAGATCCTTTTGCCTTGTGCTCGTTATCCAGGTTGGCCGGCATGACTTTCCGTTGAGGTCACCGTGGATTGCCGGGCCAAGTGGATAGCCTGTCCTGTCACTTATCCCAAGCCGATCACATATCGCTCTAATAATTCAAGGCACATTTTATATTTACTTATCTTATCATATATCCTGCTCTGTTTTACATACAGTACTTTTCACCATGCTATGATATACAGTTACTCACATGTTCTACATGCCTCCATGATGTACCTTGATTGGAGACTAAGTTCTGCTTGGAAGAAGGGTTACAACTCTGGTCCTTGTTTGGTTTAAGGGTTGTAGCTCAGCTTCCGAACGGTTCCCAAGTCTTCATATATCTTTGTCTTGTATTTCATTATACTATCTCTTATAGAATTTGTCAATTTACATGGAACTGCTGTTAGTGCTTGTACTTGCTCATTTTCCTGACAGGATACCGTTGATAATATTTTAGGAGTGGTTGTGCCATTAGTGGACTTCATAATTTTGCTAGCTGAGGTGGATCTCACTATTCTTCTATGTGAGTTGTCTGTTAGTTATCCTTAGTTTGTCTTGTTTTCCTTCTTTATTTCCTGTCTTATGATTCCTTCTAGTAGTTTCTAGTTGTTCTTGTGCTTTAGTTATCTTTCTTGTCTTATCATCCCTAGCTGTTGTGATGTGACTAGAGTATATTTATAGTTATAGGCCTTCTAGACGTAGTGTATATTTATTGGGTACTAGACATCGTTCTACCACCGATACTGCGGCGTAGGCTGGGCATCGTCTACGTATTCGTACCCGTATATCCGGGTGCGGGTCGTGACAGGTGCTAAGCCGAAGAAGTCTAGGGCAGTGCGGGCCCAACAAGCCCAGTCAACTGTCCAATCTGTTGACCGTCAGCGGGCACCGTTAACTATTATACGGGCTCCTGATAGAAAGTTGTACAGAACCACCCACGTCCAGTCCTCCAGGGCCAACGGACAGGGTGGGTCTCAAAAGTCTCCCTCCAACGATCGAGAGCAAGTGCTTTTACTAGCCTCGGATCAGGGAGCAAACATGATACCTATGCACCATTGTGCTCGGGATACCCGAGTCCAGAAATTGGACGCAAAGGTAGATCAGTCTGCTATCGACTTGCGAGAGGTGATTACTCACAAACGCAAGGAGAAATGAGCAACCTTGGCATGTGATGAGCCTTTTTCGGGACGTCGTTGCACCCAGGTCACCATCAACTGCTGCTGTGACAAGTCGGCAGCACCTGAAGATCGACAGTCCGTTTTCCAACGACTGCACCAGCCAACATCTGTCCGACAACCACTTGAGGAAGAGGTGCAAACTCCGAGAGACGAGGAATTTCCTTTCGTCTCCTGTAATTCAACTCGGAAGGTTCTTTCTGATAAGGGAGGAAAGAAGACAAGCTCTTCCAGCCCGGCAATCTCAGCCAGCACTGCAAGGAAACTCTCATCTGGAGGATTGCCGCCGACAGCCACAGGGGGTGTCTACCTAGGCAATCGATCCAGAAAGAAGCTTCCAATACCCGGGGGTACACCCTCGATGTCCCTAGGGGTAGATGAAGCTGGGGGTAGCAGTCCCCTCAATGTATGCGACAACCCGGTATTCCAAGAGCACACACAATGGGTAGCGATCTACTGGAATTATACAACGAACTTGGACGTCCCCGAGGATGACCGCCTTCGCCAAGACGATGCAGCTTCCTACGCAGGGGATGGCACCCCTTCTGAATTCGAGGAGAAGAAGATTTCGACATTCTCCGACAATTTCTCAGTATGAGGGTAAGACACGGAGAGCACCTCTTCTACGGTCCCTTCCGTGTCCACCCACGTACGGACAGTCTTTATGGTCGGTGATGATCATGAAGGGCCAACTGATCGACAACGTCGAGAAGTGCTTGAAGCCATGCTCCTGTCCCTGGTCAAGTCAGTAGACAACATCAAAGCTGCCTTGCCGACTCAACCGGCAAGGACGCCTGGAGAAACAAGCTTGGGACCTGCAGTCAACACGGACTCCAACACGACAGCTCCTCCTTTAGATGACAATCCTTTAGGAGCATCGTTTCTTCAGCTGCAGATGAAGCCAGGGAGGCAAGGAGGGAAGTCCAGGAGCTTCGAGAAATGTTCAATGCCCGAGACTCCTCCCGCGACCTCAGAATACGGCAGACATATCCCGTTGCTTGGAGAGATGTTCTTTTTTCACTACGGTACAAACTGTTTCATATTGGTTCATATGACGGGAAGACCTCTGCTAGTCGGTACATGACTTATTTTGAGGTCACAACCGACCACTTGTCGCATAGCGATGCCATTCTCATACGATTATTCATCGGAGCATTAGAAGGGATCGCATTCGACTGGTACCACAACCTTCTGGACAACTGCATCCATTCTTTTGACGGCTTCAAGCATATGTTCCTAGAGAGATTCTATGAAGTGGGGCATGATGTGACAATTTCGTCTCTCATGGACGTCGCTCAGGGGGAGAGGGAGCTAACAAGGAATATATCGAGCGGTTCTGCCAAACCGTAATAAGATTGCCCCAAGGCAATCCCGAAAGCTCCTTGATTGAAATCTGTCAGAAGAAGTTGCTCCCCGAAATCAGCCTCTGGATTGGCGAAGATCAGTTTAGGGATTGGACGACCTTCATCATAAGCGCTACCAATACAGAGGCGAAGTTAAAGAAGGCTCGCCAGCTGGGATTACACATCCCGGATGGAGAGGACAAAGGCAAACGTCCTGGTACCACCCCCAATAACAACAATAGTGGCGGCACCTCGAATAACCGGGACAATAAAGGCAAACAGGCCATAGTCGCTGGTACGACCAAGAAGCCTGAACAAAAGCATACAGAGGCTCAGTAGCCCAAGGTGAATTACTCATTCGAAGATAGTAATGTCAAGCCTATCTTCGATATGCTCTTGCAAGGGGACAGGATCCAACTCCCTCCACCAAGGCACAAGCCTCGAGCGACGGAGATGGAGGACCCAAAATATTGCCACTTCTATCGCTATGTTCATCATTCCACTCTTGACTGCTTTCAATTAAAGCGGTACATCCAGAGTCTTATCGACTCCAAAGCTCTATCGCTAGATTTTGAAGAGATTATCGTGGCGACAAACATGGTTTCAATTCAGTTCGGTGACTTCCCCCCAACAAGTACTCAAGACGGTATAATACCTATCCCACGGGCGTCGATGGAGGTTACTAATCTTTCCTCCGTCCGGGACCAGATGACTGGCTTGGTACCTTTCACCACGTCACGAAGAAAGCTCATGTGGGTGCACCCAGACTTAGTGCCTGAAGTTATCCAGGTGGTGTCATCTCCAACCAATAAGAAGAAGGGTAGGAAGTCCAGATCCTGCCATACAATTTCAGCCGAAGCTGAGGAGGCGACGGCCGTTGTTACCCGGTCTGGGGCACAAGTCCAGTCCACTCTGGGTAGTTCAGTCGAAGACCCTCGGCCGGTAACACTGCCTGCCAATGATGTTCTGGGGCCCTCTCAGCCTCCATCGGCGGACAGGTCCAAGCCGAAGAAAACCCGCTTCGACAGGCCGCTCCGTAATGATGTACCTCAGGGACTGGAGAGACCGTACAACTTTGACATTTTAGAACAACTGGCTAATACGCCGGCAAAGTTGTCGTTATACGAGCTCCTGAGGCTCTTCAAGGATCTTCGTATCGTATTGAGCGAAGCACTCCAGAAAGTCGACGCCTGCTTAGCTCAGGTCAAACCTACAGGGGAAGCCTCGTCAGCAGATCTCCAGGACAACAATTGTGCAGACGCGATGCCCAACATCGTATTCACCCTACAGGACATGTTAATCAAGACCAATTTGTATGATTGCCCCTTGTACTACACTGGATACATAGGCGATATCAAGGTGGATCAGATGCACATCAATCCTGGCTTGTCGATAAGCGTTATCCCGAAAAGCTTGCTTCAAGTCTTCGGCATCCCTATGCACCTGCTAGCGGCAACCAACACTGCCATTAGCGGTTTCAACTCGGGGAGGAGCTGTCCCCTGAGAAAGATCCACTTGAAATGTCAGATTGCTAACCTAAAGACGGAGGTTACCTGCTATGTCATAGACGCAGATACGTCCTACAATATTCTCTTGGAGCGTCCGTGGATACATGACTATATGATCGTGCCATCTACACTCCACCAGTGCTTCAAGTATGTCAGTAAGCACGGCTTCGTGAAGACGAAATTCGCCGACATCGATCCCTTCAAAGGAGACGAGTCTTATTACTCTTCGGAGGCTTGTCTATATGAAGAATCCAAGAAGCACACAACTGACGAATGGAAAGCCATAACAGGGTCAGAGGAACATTTGAAAATCCATCTCCAGACCCGTAAATCGGGCAAAGCCGCACCCCTTGTCGCGACATTGCATAAAGAGGTGCCCAGTTCCCCTGCCCCAGCTGCGTAGTTATTACCGATGGTCATCAGGCTCCCGAGATCCTGCCAAAAGCCAAAACCCGTCGTAGGGCCGATGGTGATCCGATTGCCGAAATCCAATCAAAGGCGAGTGGAATATGCGAGGCCCTCTGTGGCGCCGATGGTGATCTGATTGCCAAAATCTACTCAAAGGCAATCAAAAAATACGAAGTCCTCTGTCGAGCCGATGGTTATCCGTCTTCCCAAGATGGGCCGGCAATCAAGTGTTGATCCGAGACCCTCAGGCAAGCCAATGCCACAAGCAGAACCCTTGGTGGTCAAGTTGCCCAAGACAGCGTCCCAACCTCCGGTCACGCAGGGGGTAGCTGAAGAGAAGACAGAACTCGCGAAGTATCTTGTTGCAAAGGTGGATAGTCCCTCTCCTGATGATGTAATCCATGTAGACAAAATTCCTTATTTTATCAATAAGAGGCTGCCGTTGAACTATCCAGAGTGTAATAAGCTTAATCTGAAATATGCTGTGGGGCACGGTCTGGACATTAACCCGCACACACAGGGGACAACCGTCCATACCGCAAATCGAGTTACTCCCATTAAAGGCGCCTACTTCATAGTCCCAGACAGAAGAGAAGGGGATCATACGATCATCTTCGGCCAAAAAGAAGGTCCTCAACCTTTCATGCCACAAGAGTTTGATCTCGAACCCGATGCTGGAAGATTACCGCTCTACCTGTATAGTCCTCAAGTTAAGTACTTCATGCAAAAGCAGAGGTATAACATGCAGGCTGCCCCAGGTCTGAGTTACGACAAAGGTCGATGATCGCCTCTGCAGCTGTCCGCCCCGACTGGGAAACCTCGAGATTATTATGGCAAGTCCAAATGCGGCCTCGGTTATGTTACACCAGCAATAATACCCAAGAGCTCCGATGAGGAATGCGAGTGGCATTCTCACTCATCCGAATCACCTACATACGATTTCGATGACAACATTAGGGATATATTCAGGCAGAAATTATCTGTCAACAAGGCATCTGCTGACATTGAAGAGAAAGATGAAGATCTACTCGAACCTCTTAAATTGGAGACATGGGTCCAATAACTGGATGCACAAAGGAAGAAGCGCTTTAAACTACGAGACCCTCCCACTGAAGATGAGTTCATGTAAGTTGACCTCGGTGATGAATCCTCCATGAAGCCAATCTTCATCAGTAAAAGCCTGACGAACAATAAGCGGGAGTCACTGTTGCAACTTGTCAGAGAATATATCGACGTCTTCGCTTGGAGCTATGAAGAATTGCCAGGGCTATACCCCGAGATCGCACTTCATAAGCTCAACATTCATCCGGACGCAAAACCAGTCAAACAACAGCAACGATAATTTCGTCCAAACATCATGAACCCCATCGAAGCGGAAGTAAACAAGCTTATAGCTAGCGGTTTCATCCGTGAGGAGCAGCACCCAGACTGGGTAGCTAATATAGTATCAACCACCAAGAAGAACAGAAAGATCCGAATCTGCATCGACTTTTACAATCTCAAAGTGGCATGTCCTAAGGATGAATTCCTTCTTCCCATCATCGACATAATGATCGATAATACGTGTGGCTTCGAACGCATGCCCTTTATGTATGGCTTTTCGGGATACAATAAAATCAAAATGTCTCCTGATGATGAGAAGCATACGTTATTCCGAACACCGATCGGCATATATTGTTACACAGTCATGCCCTTCGGCCTGAAGAATGCCGGTGCTACATATCAGCAAGCTATGAGCGTCATCTTCAGAGATCACTTACGCCAGACGGTGGAGTGTTACGTTGATAACATCGTCGTCAAAAGCCGCTCCAAAAATGATCACTTACATAATTTGAGGGCAGTGTTCACCTTAAACGAGCACACAATCTGAAGATGAATCCTGCCAAATCCTTTCTGGGAGTGTCCAGTGGGAAATTCTTGGGCTTTATCATCAATTCCCAGGGTATTCACATAGACCCCGATAAGACAAAAGCAATCCTGGAGATGAGCCCACCGAGGAACCTCTGTGAACTCTGCGGCCTTCAGGAAAGACTAGCCTACATCAGGAGGTTCATATCTAACCTCTCAGGGCGATGTCAACCCTTCACACAACTCATGAAGGAAGGCGTCTCTTTCATATGGAATAAGGAATGTCAAGCGCCTTTGATGACATTAAGGAATACCTGTCGAGTCCGCCGGTTCTGGTAGCCCTAGTCGCCGGAAAGCCTTTTCTGCTCTATGTACGAGCGATGGAACACTCTTTCGGCGCCTTGCTGACACAGAACAATAATACGGGGCACGAACAAGCTATCTATTATCTCAGCCAAATAATGGTGGAGCCAGAGCATAGGTACACCGTCGTAGAGAAGGAATGCCTTGTCTTGGTGTTCACCATTCAGAAAACACGACACTATGTGACAGGGTAGACCATCCATGTTGTCTCACGAGTCAACCCCCTTAGGATCCTCATGACCAAGCCAGGAGCCCTCAGTTCTCGTCTAGCCACCTGGGCGATATTGTTGTCCCGTATGACATGGTTTTTATCCCACAAAAGGCTGTCAAAGGTCAAGCCTTGGCCGACTTTCTAGCAGCCCATCCAGGCTCAGAAATAGCCAGAATCTATGAAAAAATCCCAGACGAAGTCGTTAACTCAAACATGAATTCACATGATGACGTTTGGCGAATGTTCTTCGACGGTGCTTCAAGAACGGAGCCCCAAGGTGATATCGTCGCTGGAGTCGGGATAGTATTAATTTCTTCCTTCGAATTGGTGGTCAACCAGGCATATTCTCTCATAGAACCCTGTTCAAACAATGTAGCCGAATATAACGCTTTGGTCATCGGGCTCCGACTCATAAAAGTAGTGGGAGTCGAATACCTAGAAGCATATGGTGACACGTAGTTGATTGTTAATCAAATCCGAGGCTCATACGAGGTTCGTAACGCGGACCTGATTCCTTACCATCAGACAGCAATTGCCATTATTGCAACCTTGGAGGGGTTCTTTATAGAGCATGTTCCTAGGCTCCAGAATATTGAAGCCAACGCCCTAGCAGGCCTCGCCGCTTCCTAGGCACTTCTAAATGATGCTCATCATCTAGTCGACATGATAGGCCATGAGCTGGTCTGTCCTAAAAATAATGTTCAACTGGATACGAGTTACTCCGCCCAGATAACCAATGATGTGCAAGACTGGAGACTCCCGTTCATCGAATTTGCAGTCTACGAAATCCTGCCTGATAATGTGAAAGAAGCAACTTCAATCAGAAGGCGTTCTCTTAGATTCTTTTATGACACAGAAACAAAAATATTATATCGGCAATCTTACGATGGGCTACTGTTAAGATGTCTATCAAATACAGAAGCCAAACAAGCCTTACGCGATGCTCACGATGGCGTTTGTGGGGCTCACCAACCTGGCCCAAAGTTACAGGACCTTCTCCGTCGGATGGGTTATTACTGGCCTACGATAGTAGCTGACGCAGTCGATTATGCAAAGAAGTATAAGGCTTGTCAGATCCACGCAAATTTCATACATCTGCCATCCAAATTTTTGTACCCAACAGTGGCCTCTTGGCCATTTGAAGCATGGAGAATAGACATCGTTGGCCCAATCACCCTGCCGTCATCCAAAGGGCACCGGTTTATGCTTGCAATCACCGACTACTTCTCCAAGTGGACAAAAGTTGTTCCGCTGGCAGAGTTCGCAAGCCATGCCTTCTATCGATTCTGTGACAAGAATCAGATTCAGAATGTGGCTTTAACGGCATACAACCCTTCAGCTAATGGTCTGGCCGAAGCCTTTAACAAGACCATAATAAAGCTTCTTAAGAAGTTCGTGTCTTCAAACAAGCACGACTGGAATAAAAAGTTGGGCGAATGCTTATAGGCGTACCGCACTACGAGTCAGACGGCTACAGAAAATATACCATTCTCTCTGGTGTACGGGAGCGAGGTAGTTCTCCTATTGAAGACTCAGATCCCTCAGTTCGTATAGCCCTTACTTACCGGTTGACGTCGGACGACAACTACCACCGACGGCTACAAGAATTGAAAGCTTTAGATGAGAATCGTTTGCAAGCTCAACAAAGCATCGAGCACTTTCAAGCACGCATCTCTCGGACCTTCAATAAGAAAGTCAAGCAGAGGATATTCCAAATAGGCGATCTCGTCTTGGCTGTTCGCAGATCGATGGTCATGACTCGCAAAACTGCCAGCAAATTCTAGCCCAAGTGGGAGGGTCCATACATCATCGAGACCGTATTATCCAACGGCACATACCGACTCGCGAAGCAGAACGGAGACTTGCTCATGATGCCCATAAACGACAAATTCCTGAAGAAATACTATGTCTAAGGACATGCTGGTTCTTCCTCAAACTACCAAATCTTCCTGGCTATCGTGTTATGTACACCAAGTACCTCTGAACTCGCACTCTATTTGCTCCGAGTGGATTCACAACGCATCTCCCTGAGTGGCGAGTCATGTATGCTGATACCTATGAACTTCTACTCTAATGCTTTATCACACAGGAGTCCGCCAAGCTTATCGCCATCTCTGAGCAAACTTCATGGTCCTGATTATCGTGTATCACGTCAATATTACCTCTGATACCAATAGTCTCTTGACTTAACACCTGTACCCAACCCGGGATAAAAACATGGTGTTAAGACCATAAAACCTATCACGTCCATATTACCTCTGTTGGATTTTGTCTCAAAATCTATTACTCGTACCACCAGTGCGCAGAAGAGTAATAGGTCCACCAAAGATTATTCCTGATTATCGTGTATCATGTCCATATTACCTCTGATACCGATAGCCTCTTGACTTAACACCTGTACCCAACCCAAGATAAAAGACATAGTGTTAAGACCACAAAACCTATCACGTCCATATTACCTCTGTTGGATTTTGTCTTAAAATCTATTACTCGCACCACCAGTGCGCAGAAGAGTAATAGGTCCACCAAAGATTATTCCTGATTATCGTTTATCACATCCATATTACCTCTGATACCGATAGTCTCTTGACTGAACACCTGTACCCAGCCCAGGATAAAAGACATGGTGTTAAGACCACAAAACCTATCACGTCCATATTATCTCTGTTGGGTTTTGTCTCAAAATCTATTACTCGCACCACCAGTGCACAGAAGAGTAATAGGTCTACCAAAAATTTCACGACTATCGTGTGTCACGTCCATATTACCTCTGATATCGATGGTCTCTTAACTTAACACCTGTACCCAACCCGGGATAAAAGACATGGTGTTAAGACCACAAAACCTATCACGTCCATATTACCTCTGTCAGGTTTCGTTTCAAATCTATTATCTGCACCACCAGTGCCAAAAGGGTAATAGGTCCACAGAAGTTATCCTAATCTATTACTCGCACCATCGGTGCATAAAAAGAGTAATAGGTCCACAAAATATCATTCAAATCTATTACACGCATCTCTAGATGCACAAAAGGGCAATAGGTCCACAAAAAGTCCCCCAGTAGGATATCTTTTATCAAACACAAATTCTGTATTATGCCCTTTAGTACAAGCACCACAAATACCACAAGCAAAGAATGGAGTTAATGTATTCTGTTTATTCAAAATTAGTTACATTCATAAGACTACATCAGCAGCAAAAAGAAATGAAAGGAAAATCCAGCAACACATAGTTTGGTCAGTTTGGCAGCACTTCGACTTCATCAAAAAGCAGTTTCATGGCCCTCGAAAGAAGTCATATTTTATTGCTGAGAAACGAACAAGGCTGTTGAATCTTCGAGAAGCTACACGGATGAAGGCAAATATAGCATGCTAAAAATATCTACAGACGCTGACTTTCTCTCCTCCGTATTGCGGACATCCTAGGCCCTTTCCTCCAGAAGACCATACCTTCAAAACAACATCCCTAATGTTGTTTTGCCTACTTGGAGAGCCATAAAAATAGAACTTTCACGATGACGCCCAACCACCGTCCGACTCTCCGATGTATAAAGGTTCTTCCTACCATCTGAGGAAAACCCTCCCATAGTATGAAGAGTTCTGAGCTCTCTGATGTGTGTTTCAAGTGTTGCATCTTCACCATGCCCAAAATCGTCGATACCGGTCCTGGAGAAATTTGCTAGCCAGACCCCTACAAAATATAAAAAAAGAAAAAGGGGTTAACAGTCAGAAGAAAACAAAGTTCATTATGTAGCTATGCGGCCGAGCTAAACAGAACCTATGCGGCCTAGTTATGAGAGATGCACATGTGGCTTAAGAACATGAGACGCATGCGGCTCAGTCATACAGTACTATTATGCAATGCTCATACGGCTCAATTACGAGGCATTTATACAGTTCGGTTATGCAGTGCTCATGCAGCTCAGTCATGAGACATTTATGCGGTCCAAGTTATACAGTGCTCAGGCGACTCAGTCATGAGGCACTTATGCGGATCAGTCTTGAGGCACTTATGCAGTTTAGTTATGAAATACTTATACGGCTTGGTCAGGGTCAATTATGTAGCGCTCATGCAGCTTAGTCACGAGGCACCCACGCGGGTCAGTAACGCTTATACGGCTCAGCCCATGCGTCCCCATCATACAGAACACATACGGTCCAATGAGATAGGGCATGCATCGATTATGCCTAAAGCACAGAGGCAATACATGATAGGCCTGTGCATAAAATATGCGATATGGCCATTCAAAATTAAGTCGTCATTTTTCTATCGTCCTTACCCTTGATGGGGGTTGCACGTCATGATGAATGGAAGGAGAGTTCGCAGCTCTCGACGGAAAGGCGAGTCCCTTTCCTTTGGCCGCAGCACTAGTCGAGTTGGAAGCGTTTGGAGCCATGGCTAACTGGGACAGAAATGATGACAAAGATGATGAAAACGAAGGAGAAGAAGGTGAAAGAGAAAAATCTCTCTCCGAATGACCTATATTTATAAGGTTTTCGAAAGAGCGCCGCTTCGATTCTCGAGTCCATTAAAGATAATGATGGTGTTTGGGGATTTTATCCTTAGTAACCGTCAGCTTTATCTCGAAACGAGAACCTAAACCCAAAACCAAATCAAGACATTAAATGTAGCAGTGATAGTTGGCAGTCTGGATAGGATCTCCCTGCAGCTCAAGATTTCTCTGTGGCTCAAAATTTCCCTGCGGCACAAGATCTCTCCTGACTCGAAAACTCGTAACACCCACTTTTTAGAAATAAGGATAATTTTGAACTTTTGTAATTATAATCATTTAATAATGATATTTAAATCATATTATAATTTTTTTTGATTTTTAATCAGTTTAAAACTATTTAAATTATTGAATTGTGATTTGATGGTTAACTAGTTAAACCCTAGTTTTGCTAAGCCTAGAGACTAACCATGACCAAGGAAGCCTAATCACGTGATTAGAATGTCATATTACTACTTTTTAGCCTAAGGGTATTTTGGTCATTTTTGACTTTTAATGAAAATGAATTTTGATTAATTAAATATTGTGTTAAGGGTAGTATAATATTTTTCTTAAGATATTTGTAGAAAGAAAGCCTTGGGACTAAGTTGGACCAATGAGAGGACTTGAAATTTTGTGGAGAAGCCTTAGCCACCCATCTACATCTAAACCTAACCCTAATTCCTATTATGGCAGCCACAAGTAGTAAATACCTCTCCTATAAAGTATTATCTAGTAGCCCTTGCCTCTTTTTGATACCTAGAAAGAACCCTAATTTGTTCTTCACAAAATTTCTTCCATTTAATCCAAATTGAGTCCAAATTGAGTCAAATCAGTAGCATCATCATTCCCAATAGTAGAGGAGACTTGTGGAGGCTTGCTAGCAAGATTTGAGGACATTTGAACCATAACAAGTCGAGGAAGACATCAATTCTAGGCTCTTTATATTGAGATTCCAACTATTAATAGGTAAACCCCTTCAAACCCATTAAAACCCTGATTTTTCTTTATAGATGCATACATCTAGGTACCATACCCCTATAGATAAAGTTTGGTAGGATCTCGTGTCCATTTAGTATGCGTGTTGGACACGTATCGGTGTTTTTAAATAAGTGTCTGGTGAAATGCCACATAGAAATTTATTTTAGTAATTTTCAAAAGTAATTACATGTATGTGTAGCCTAACATGTGTATATCATAACCCTAATCGACTGAGTCAATTTTAGCATTGTTTGGACACTATTTTAGGATACAGGGACACGTGCCCGAGACCTCGTGCACTGCCCTGCTGCCCGACCTTCATTTCTCTCTGTATATGGCATGTGGACCCATGAAACTTGGCCTGGAGGTGGGGGCCATGACTGTCTAGCCCCTCCCCAAGTTTTAGGACATCTCGTGTCGTATCGGACATGTTATTCCACTCGTACTGTTTTGACCACTGCACACACACGCGAATTTTGGCTCGGATACGCCTTCGTATCACTTGATACGACTCACTTGGACATGAGGAAGACACATGTACACGTAGCCCTATCCCTGGCAAACACGTATGCATAAGCTCGAGGACACTGGGATACTATGTCGTGTCCACGAGCCCGTGTCCTCGCTGCACTATACAGTGTTCGACCAGTCTTATTTCTGTGTTCGAATGCTATTTGACACTTCGTGTCCAGTTTTTGGACACGAATCAGGCCTCTAAACATGAAGCCCTAGTCCTGACCTAACCTTGGACACGAGCACGAGGCTCTAGGGTGGACATACGAGCCCTAGATGGGTCGACATACGTGCACGACGAATGGTATTGTTGTTTACTGATACTTACCTTTTGGTCTATTTTGGACACTTCGTGTCCTGATTTCTAGACACGAATGGACATGTGGACATGCCTGGCATGTCCCTATGTCTGTACACTATATTCTCCTAATTTTTATTCGAATTTGAATGCTTAGGTTTCGAATTGACATGTTTATGTGTAACTATTTCCAGTTTTAATGTTTTAGGAGAATATGATAAGTTAATGTAGTATTTGGATTCCTGTGTTAATGTGGAATATGAATTCCAAAAATGTTGAGTTGGGATTGATTTGATGTTGTAAGTTTGATGATGAGAGTTTGACAGGGATTGCATTGCAGTAGTGAGCAAGCCAGCTTAGGCAGGCAGGCAGCAGTCAGGAAGCCTATTTGGCTTGGCATTGCCTTGTTATTACAACAAGTTGGAGTAAGAGTTTGTGTGTGTGTCTATGGTTTAATGAGTCCAAATTAGAGTATCAGTTGATTGGGGGTGAATGACAGTAAGGAAGGGGGGTTATATTAGTTCAGTTAGAGTATTACTATAGTTCAGTAGGATTGATGTCCTACATCATTAAGATATAACTTTCCATGTTTTGCCCACTTATTGTATAAAGTTAGCCCACTTACCTTTAGGTGTCCTTTCATAACCTGGGTACCAGTGGTGAGTGGCAGGGTCCTTGTCTAGTGACAGGTATCCATGGAACTGATACCTTAGAGTATCATAGTCATGGTTAAGAGGGATGTGTGAGTGGACTGTTTATGTGTTCTTGCTTAGAGTGCTCAGGTGTAGTAGTGAGATTTTGTAAGGGTTAATGTGTCTATGTGTGCCTTTATAATGATGTAGCTGTGCATTAGTTAATGTTAGAGGGGAAAGGAATGATAGTACTATACTAGGGATTTTGGTTTTGGATCATCCCTTATTACTGTATCAGTCTAATCTTCATAGTTTGTTAGAGACTGAGCTAGGGAAGGGCTCATATCCCTGGGACTCAACCTATAGTATACATTTGATCTACATGTATAGTTGTAGTTGGTAAAGTTAGATATGACATATATATATATATATAGCCCTTATGGGTCAACCTATGTATAAATATGGGTCATCTTTATATGTATATATATTTACCATTAGCTATACCTATAAGTATATGTTGTAGTGGGAAGGGTAGGTATTATATGTTATAATCTAGAGTAAAAGGTGGATGGCAATGTATAAGTCGTACGTAAAGAATAGTTGTAGCCTTCATTCAATCACCATACCTCAATCTTTGACTTAATAAATAGTCCCAAAATGACAAAGTTGACCATTGACCCAAGATAACCTTGTTGTTGACCTAGTTAGACTAGATGTTGACTTGGGTTGACCCAGAGTTGACCAAGTTTGACTTTGACCTAGATTGGCTTAGAAATCATGTAGATTGCATCGTAAACTTTATTTACCTTATTTTAAATACATTATAACCTTTATTGCTCTAAATAGGACATTGTGACTCTGGTTCAGACATCTGATATACATCAGTCATTCAGGGATCATGCGAGTACATTCTCTGATAGTTCTTTTATTTACTTGTCGATTACTGTACTTCAGTTCTAGTTAGTTCTATTTGATTCTTTGTTACAAACACGATTTGATATTGCTGGATCCATTACATGCGACACTCATTTATTCATATCTGGCCTCCATTTCTGGAACCACTACTGGCATCACCTACTAGAATCACCCACTGGAATCACTTACTGGTATCATTCATGTGCTGGCTGGACTCATACTTGTTTTAGTGTCGAATTATGGATTCATTTGTACTTGTGGGCGAGGAAATATTAGAGTAGACATGTGAACATTACCCAAATACTGGAATCACCTCCCTTGGAATTATACTGGAAAGATAGCCATCCCATACCTGATCAGTGTGCGATGTACCGTATTACCTACAGCCGTTTATATGTCGATCTCGGTATTTTAAAACACACTGTTACCTTATGTCTGGACTCATCCTGGAATCATTGATCACTGAATGGACTCATCTTGTCTAGACTTATCTTGTATTGGTTTCATCTGGTATTAGATTCATATTGTCTGGACTCATATTGAGATTTACACTTGACTTACCTTACTGTATGGACTTATATCATGCTACTTTGGTTCAGTTAGATCTTATTTTACAGTCTTTCTTCCCATATTTTTTCTTGTTTGTTACCTTACTTTTCTTGTACCTAAACTGTTTCTCTACATCATTACTTGTATGAAACTGCCATGTTCATCAATATAACTGTTTATAACTGTTTTATAGTTCTTTGTCATTTACTTGGGATTTCTAGATGAGTTGTGCTCGTTCCAATCCTGGCTGGATACGTTGAAAATATTAAAGATGCTTGCCCCGAGGTTACTTGCCCTACTTACTATGAACCATGAGATTGTTTAGCTAACTTTGGCTCCGACACTCAGGAGTGATCAGGATACTAGCTAGTGGACTTGGTTTAGTTTTCATGTTTTAGAACTTGAATTGTAATAACTTGAGATATTGAGTTTGTATTTGAGTTTGTTTGAGATATTATTATTTAGTAGTTTATATTTGTTGTTGTTCTTTAGTCTTTAGTTATAAACTTCTGTGTTATCTTATTGTGCTTAGACTGTGATTGAGATTTCATTATATCTATACTTGTCCTCCATTCGGAGTTGAGATTTTGACAAGTATATTATATAATTGCGTGAGTTGTTGATTAGATAGTGACCTATAATAGCGTTCTACTGTCGACACTGCGGCATAGGCTAGACGTACCCACTTCTCGTGCCCTACACTGGGTGCGGGTCGTGGCACATTTTTAGTGGTGGCCCATGCAGGTCGAGAGTCGCATTAGTACGATATCGTAGTAGTACGACGACTTAGTTGTACTGCTGCGAGCTTGTGACAGGATTTGAGAGATAGGCTTAAACGGAGAGGTACTCAATCACAGTTAGGAAAATTTTGCTTAAAATCATGCCATCTACACATCGTACTGATTTGTCTTCTTTGAAATAAACTGTCCTCCTTTGATTATATCGATTCCTGCTCAGTATTGACTTCCTTGTTCGATCTGTCTTCAGGATGGTGGAGACACGATCACATCGCTCTGGTACAGCAGCCGCTAGAGAGGGGTCTGCCACCTTTCATCCGGTGCAGCAGGATACTGGGACCGTAGCACCTTTCGTTCATGTTCATGCAGGGACAACTACAGCCTTCGGGGGTACACCTCCACCTGTTCGGAGGACGACCCCAATTATTTCTGAGGTGTTTCAGCAGTAGCATCAGCAGCCACCTGCAGGATTGGTTGACGCTGCATACCTCTTTTCTTTCGTGGGGAGGATCTTGGAGTCCCACCAGCAACAACAATAGTACCAGACTGTCGACTTTCGACAGGGCATTGATGAGGCCCACCAGCTGGTCAGGACGACAGTAGAGATGGTTACCGTAAAGCCACAGGAAGGACAGACACATCAGTGCCATCAGAGGATGTTGGGCATCCAGAAGTTTCAGAAGATGCGTCCGAGGGATTTCCTTGGTACAGAGGGCATCCACTATACGGATGACTGGATAGAGCATATGAAGGAGATATTCCGATTGGCAGAGATACGATCCCGGCTTCAGATCGAGGCTGTGGACAGCCAGATGCAGGACTTGGCCCACACATGGTACCAGACAGACCCCAGAGTGGGAACCGAGGAACAGACTTGGGTAGCCTTCAAGGAGCTGTTCAAGGAGCAGTTCTTTTCAGACATAGCACTTGGAGGCATAGAGGCACAGTTTGAGAGCCTGGTTCAGGGGAACCAGATAGTCAGGGAATATGCCGAAGAGTTATACCGGCGGAGCAGATTTATTGAGGACCTGAGCGAGAAGACGAAGGCGAGGAAGTTTCGCAGAGGTTTGATCAGAGAGGTCCGGTCATTGACCAAGAGTGACAGGGATACTTCTTTCGCAGCGATCTTAGCAGGAGCTATGGCAGCAGAGGATGATCTAGGGTTAAAACTAAAGAGGGGTCGAGATGCTCATATAGCCAGTAGTAGTGGAGGTCCGCCCAAGAGGCCTCACGTACAGATTCTGCAGATGCAGGCACCAGTAAGAGTACAACAGGCATATCATCAGCATAGAGCACAGGACCGCAAGGTGCAAACTTGTGCCTACTGCAGGAAGGCAGGGCATGTTTGGAAGTCTTGTAGGAGGAGGCTAAAGGTTTGTATATTTTGTGGGTCTGATGCTCACAAGATGAAAGATTGTCCCGCTGCACCTCCTTTTAAGGGAGCTAGGCCACCTGTGGTGCAGCACCATGCCCAGCACCAGAGGGGTAGAACTTTTGTGCTGGCGGTCGAGAAGACCGATGCTGCAGGTGATGGGTTAGCAGGTTTGTCCTTGTTCTTCTTCCCCACCTTCATGTGTGATTTCCATTCACTACAAGAAAAAACCCTTTTTACAACATTGAAAAAATGTTGTGAAAGAGCTTTTACAACGTTTAATATAAGGTTGTTATATCCAGGGTTGTAAAAGGGGGTATAAATTCTACAATGTTCGTGTGAACGTTGTAAAAACGTTGTAGAAGTTCTTCTTATAACATTTTACAAACATTGTTGAAATTTATAAAATCTGACCAAAACTTTTTTACGACATTTTTCAACTATTGTAAACAAATAGCTTTTAAAATATATTACAAGTGTTGTATATTTAAAGTTCAACAACGTTCTGCAACTGTCGTAATAACAATATTTTCCACGTTCAGTAAACATTGAACATAGATTATGTACAACAATATATAGATATTGTAAAAAGAGTTTATACAACTTTAAAAAAATATTTTATATTTTATTCAATCATGTTTGCCAAACATTGTAATAAATATTTGTATGTTGTAAATTATAATATCAACAATAATTTAAAAGTATTGTAAATAAATTTTACAACATTTAGAAAAGTTGTTAAAATGTTATCTTACAACAGTTTTGCAACGTTGTTGATTATGCTTCCATTTTAAAAAACAAATACAATTTGCAAGTAAAAATATATTGATTCCAATTATAATAGTAATACAAATCCACAAATAGAAATAAAAATACATTATTCTAATTTTCGCTCGTGGTGTCGTTGTTGTTGTTGCTCTGCTACCGCTGCTGTTGCTGCTACCGTTGTTAGTGCTGCTACCGTTGTTGTTGTTGCTACCGCTGTTGTTGTCACTTTCTCAGTAACTCCACCACCAAGCCTATGAAAATGAAGACAAAATTGCAAAAGTAAAACCATAATCAACAACAAGAAAGTGCTGAATCAAAATGACATAGTCAAAGGATGAAAAAGTCGCGCTATAGCCGGATTAAATCACCTAAATGGCATATTACTTTCAGATATCCATTAATGTCAAATCCTGCATCCAAATATCCCAACATATACTTCAAATTTGTTAAGGGTGCCCGCTATGTCACTCTTTATTTTTCTTATTTAGTGTGCAACATGCATGTTAACATATATTCGAAGGTTGACAAAGCATAAGGTTGACATAACGGGTACTGAACTGGTATGGACAGTAGAGTCCATATCTATTAAAGAAGTACTCCATAGGTATCAACATAGAATGGAGTGCTCCACTGTCACCAATGTTCCGCAAGCTTGAACCTATAGATACATCTAATTAGACATTCCAATACTTTGGCACCAAGGCAAGTTTGTAGCAGACTTGTGATTGTCAAGTTACGGGAGCCTAATTCCAACTTAGAGAGAGAGAAAGAGAGAGATCTGGACAAAAATTATAGTCTGGATTACATCCAAACCTCAACTTGAGGCTATGGAATCCTACCATTATCATCAACATAATAAGTAATATTGGGAAACCTTTGAAGATGGATGCTTTGATAGGTAGATTTCAGAGGCTTTCATATGCTAAGGCTTTTATGGAGATATCAGTTTGACAGGGAGCAACCAAGTGTAGCTTGCATCAGGCTACTAGGAGGGGAAGTGGAGTAACAAATAGAAAATGAATGGGTTTCTCCAATTGTACCAAATGCAAGTGATTTGGATATATATCTCAACATTGTCCTCTCCCACAGGTCTAGGTTAGGAAAATATTTCAAAACAGAGGCTAGATAATGATTTAAATAAGAGTGCACAAGTTCAAGTGGAGATGGCTACCATAGATATATCATTTCAAGTAGACACTGAAATGTCAGTCAGAAAAGTAGAGGAGAACACTCCATCCAACTTGGCAAGAAATGAAGGTAACATTGCAGATGGGCTTCAATTTTCATCCTGCTATGCAGGATGTAGATGCAGGGGAGGTTCCAATAGAGGGACTCTAGCAGAAGCATAATAACAAGCGATGCAGTCATCTTCTAAAATATATGATCTTCAGAATAAGGAATTTGATGAGGGAAAAGCGGCATATGGTGTCACCCCCAGTTTCCATAAACAGGGGTATTTTGGTAATTTTCCATTTTAAAATTATTTTGGAATTATTTATTTATTTATTGTAATATTTTGGGGTTATTTGAGTCGGGTTCGAATTTCAACTCATTCCGACTTGTATCGGGGACCCAGGGTAGTATTGACTCTAGCGGGCCCACACACTAGTTAGCCATGGCCCACATATTAGTATTTTAGTTAGTGACTAGGCTAATTATTTTGGTTAGGATTAATTTGGATTAGTGGTTTTAGGAATGACCAAACTACCTCCGACTTAAACCCCTTTCCATGTATTAACCCATAGGTTAGAAAAGGGGCTTTTGGACTTTTTCCAATAGGACAAAAAAAAGACCCATGGCAGGCCACCTTTTTGGTGGATAAGGCTCCATTACTTCATTATTTTCCTATTCTATTCTCCCTCTTATTCTCCCCCAATTTTATTTGAGAGCAAATCCCTAATCTTTTCCTCCACCAATCCTTCCATTTCTTCACCAAAGCTTCTTCCTTCCTTCTACATTCAAGCCAAGGAGGGAGCTACTCAAGTTTGAGAGGATTCGGAGCTTGTCCGTGTCCGTTTGGGATTCCTACGTATCGATGGCGTATCGGGATCGATTCGAGTCACCGAGAGGTATAAATCATTTTTCTCTCTCATTTCTCTCATGCATTAGATTAGTTTTGACCCATAGGAATGACCCCCTTGGTTTTGTGTCCATTTGAGTCCTTTTCGTGTCCATTTGGACACTTGTAGAGGTGTCCAATGTGTAGGATCGTGTTCTAATGGGAAAACCTTCTATTTGGACACATGTAAATTGTTTGTGTATTAATTTTAGGTTGTTCTAATATTATTCCAGATTTTACTATGTGTTTAGAATGTGTTTTCCTATGTATCTTAATGTATCATATTATCTAAATCTATATGTGTATATATGTGGTGATATATATATATATTAATCTCTATGTATATATATATGTATATATATATATATATATATATATATATATATATATATATATATATATATATTGGTTTATATATATGTGGATATAATTAATGGTGGGAAGGTGTATATTCTGGTGTTTGGATGGGGGCTAGAGGGTTCAGCCAAGGTGGAGAATGAGTGTGTGTGTTGTGTTGGTAGAGTGGTTGTGTAGGCAAGGTGTTTGAGAATGGGTGAGAGTGGTGAGTAGAGTGAATAGGAAGGGGGGAACCCAGCTACCACTGCCCAAAACAGCAGCCATTACAATCCAGATTTTCCCTATAGTTGGCTGTCCTTAGCACCTACTTGAACTGTCCTAAAACAGTTCTCAATTTCAGCTTTGAACTATCCAGAGTTCACCCTTATATGCTGTCCCTTAGGACCAGTAGTGGCTGTCCAAATTGCCACAAGACAGCCCCCAACCACTGTCCAGATTTGCCCCTAAACCCAGTTAAAACCTGTCCACACCAGTCCCCCAAATTCCAGCAGTGGTTGTCCACTTAAACCACACTTGACAGTCCATGAAGCTACCTAATGGCTGTCCTTTGTTAGCCCATAACACCACCAAAAAAACCCTTTATTTCAGTCCCTATATTCCTGCCATGTACACCCTCCTAAATTCCCATCTTGCTGTCCAAATTCTGTCCTTTACACCCCCAAGTTTCAGTCCACTTTTGCCTCACAATTCAGTCCACAAATTTGCCAATGTGTGTGTGTGTGAGAGCCTAGTATATGTAGTTAGTGCCTATAGGTTAGCCTATGTCTAAACTAATAGGAAACCTATAGGAGAGCCTATGAGTATGATATATATGAGTGTATTATGTGAGAGTGAGTGGTATGGATGAGTGCTAGAGTGTTAAGAGGGAAATTCATGATATTGGGTAGGGTAAGGGTAATATAGGTTTTACCTAGAAATAGGGTATTGGAGTCTAGAGTCTAGGATAGGGTTAGAACTTGATTCTTTTGGTTGGTAATGATCAAATATGGTGCTCATAGACTAGTTTTGACGTCGGTTGACCTTTTTGACCAAAAGTCAACAAAAGTCAACCGAGAGTCAAACCTAGCCTTTAAGCGACCAGATTTGACCGAAACCAAACCAGAGTTGACAAGTTGACTGAAAGTCAACAGTTGGTCAACATTAGACTAGTTTGACCTAGGGTTGACCTAGGGTTGACCTAGAGTTGACCAGAGTTGACCAGATTTGACTTTTTGACCAAAAGTCAACTGTAAGGCAACCTTTAACCCCGTTTGACCTAGTCTGACTTGGATTGACTCCCAGTAACCTAGTATAACCTAGTATAACCTAGTATGACTCAGTTTGACCTAGATTGACCTAGTTTTGACTTAGACTTGCATTCATGACTTGAATTAGTTTTCTTTTTCAGTATTTAGCCCTGTTTGACTCATAGTATCTTATTTTAGGTCTGTGATCACTCTGAGCGTCTGTTCACCTTATCAGCTCAGGACCATAGGCGAGCACATTTACTGATAGTTTTTATTGTCTTGATATCTACTATATCCGATTCAGTTGTAGTGTTTACATGATTCCTGACACGATGGTTCACGGACTAGTATGCGTCAGATCCTGTCATGAGATGTTATTCCTAGACTCTCTTGGTATATGGGTATATGATATTTTTGTGTTTCTGTACTTATATAGACATTGATTTGGGAGTGGGCTGGCCCCCTACTCTCGAACCCTATGTCATGACGTGCCATGTCTGGATCCGTGATACTATTCGGGGATGGGAGAATTATTAGGGGTTATGTGATCAAAGCCTCCCTGTAACTATATTTTGCTAGCGCCACCCTCATCTCACGTAGGGTGTAGCAGATACCCCATTGCCAGTTATCCAGGTTAGACGGCATGACTCTCCATTAAGGACATTGCGGATTGTCGGGACAAGTGGATAACCATCTCTTGCTTTCCTAGCCGATCACATATTGCTCTAATAGTTCAAAACACCTTTTACATTTATTAGCGTATCTTATATTCCAGTTCAGCTTTACTTTCTGTACTTCTCACCATGCTATGATTCTATTACTCACATGCTCTACCTTTCTTTATACTGTACCATGATTTGAGACTAAGTCCTGTTTGAAAGAAGGGTTACAACTCCGGTCCTTGTTTGGTTCAAGGGTTGTAACTCGGCTTTCAAATGGTTTTCAAGTCACCTATATCTTTGTCTTGTATTTTATTATTGCTGTCTCTTATAGTATTTCTCAATTCATATGGAACTGCTTTTGGTGTTTGTACTTGCTCATTTTCCTGACCGGATACCGTTGACAAATTTTACAAATGATTCAGAGGCTGATTGCCCGACCTACTATGGGGTTGAGTCTGATGGATTAGATTTAGACCGTGGCTTGTTGGTAGAGCCATTAGACTTTGCTCACCCTGAGTAGCATAGTTTAGTTAGGTTTGCCTGGCCTGCGAGCCAGCTAGTACATTTCAGTTTGTAGTATCTATTATATATATTTTCTGAGACTCTGGATGTTTGTGTTTAGCTCTGACTTATGGATCTTGGAATCATTTCCTGTTTTATCTATCATATTTCCTTTCTATGCTATCTACCTTAGTTTTGATATATGTGATTGAGACTGTATTGCTATGTTACCTCCATTCGGAGTGTATATACTGTACAGGTACATTTATCTATTTTAGTCGTAGTATTTACAGACCCTATATACAGCGTTCTACCGTCGATTCTGCGGCGTAGGCTGGACGTAACCACGTGCTCGTGCCCCTCTTCAGGGTGCGGGTCGTGACCCATTTTTGTGGTGGCCCATGCAGGTCTGTGTCGCAACTAGTGCGAACTCGTAATGGTGCTCGACTTAGAGTACTAATTACGAGCCTACAATTAGGACATAGGATCTAGGGTCTGATAGGAGTTACTCAATCACATGTTAGGAAATTTTTGATCTTTTGATTACCATGACAAATTCTTTTGCATTAAATTTAATTGTCCGTCTTTGATATTCCTATCATGTACCATATTGATTCCTTGTTTCAATCTATCCTCAGGATGACGATCACTCACTCTCAGGTAGCAGGTTCTATCGTTGTACCGGAGAGGCCCGATCTGGCTGGTCTTTCACCTCCGGCTACGGGAGCTGCACCTGAGGGAGATGCCACCTCAGTTCCTGCCCTTCCGGCGGGAGCAGCAGTAGAGACAGTTCCAGGAGGTCTTCCACCTCCAGCAGCGGGACCGTCCCTGGTCATCCCTGACATTCTTCCACCGTCGCCTCAGTTACCGGCAGATACTCAGGGGATGATGGCCCTTCTGCAGCAGATACTGCAGATACAGAGAGCACAGGCAAAGGCACAGCACCGTCAGGCAGAGGTGCTGCGATAGACCATAGAGAACTCGCATCAGCTAGCTATGGCAGCAGTGGAGAGAAGTGCACCGGCTACAGTTCAGGGAGCACCAGCACAGCAGCAGGGTCAGGGGAGGCCCGGTACATACCTCGACTTCAGGAAGATGAACCCACGGGAGTTCAAGGGTACCGAGGGTATCCTATACGTGGACGAATGGCTAGAGGATGTCCAGCGGAGTTTGGAGTTAGCAGAGGTCCCGAGAGGTCTTTGGGTGACTTCTGCAGCGAGCCAGTTTTTCGATATAGCACTGACTTGGTACTGCACGGATCTGCGTGCATCCGTAAGAGGTATATCTTGGAAGGACTTCAGGAAACTCTTTAAGGAGTAGTTCTACCCAGATGTAGCCTTGACAGCTTTGGAGGGGCAGTTTGCCAGTCTGGTGTAGGAGAACTCGTCGGTAGACGAGTATGCAGCGGAGTTCTTCCGCCTGAGCAGGTTTGCACCTAGTTTGATCCAGGATGAGGGGTGCAAGGCCCAGAAGTTCCGGAAGGGCCTTATACATGCAGTGCGCACTCGTACCTCTGGGAGACGTGATGCGACCTTCGAGCAGATCCTTATGGATGCGCAGATTGCAGAAGAGGACTTCGGCCTCAAGCCGAAGAGGGGCAGTGACGCTCTTGGAGCTAGTTCGAGTGCAGGGCCAGCGAAGCGCCCACATTTCCAGCAGAGGCAGTTCCAGCAGCAGCAGCCTCAGTTGCAGTTCCAGCAGGCACTGGCGCGTGCCCAGCAGCATCAGGGTCAGGGTTAGGGTCAGAGGCTGGCTACACAGTATAACTTCTGCGGGAAGCCAGGGCACACTAGAGAGGTTTGCAGGAAGAGGTTGGGCGTCTGCTTATACTATGGGGCGCCCGATCACCAGCTGAAGGACTGCCATTTTCGGGGAGTCCGAGGAGTCCAGGACAGAGCACAGCCGACCAGAGGACCAGCAGTTCAGCAGAGAGGTCCTCCACTTCAGACGCAGCAGCAGCATTTTGTGCAGCACCAGAGGGGAGCCCCTGTGGGCAGAGTGTTTACCCTGACAGCAGAGGAGGAGGCAGAGCCAGTAGGCGATGTAGTGGCAGGTCACGTTCTTCTTGATTTATTCCCTGTATTTACCTTATTTAATTCTGGTGCCACTCATAGCTTTGTGTTTGTTTCCTTTGCTCTGCGACGCAACATTATTGCTGAACCTTTGGATAGGACTTACAAGATATTGACCGGGGGAGGCATCATCCTGGTTAACAATATCTGCAAGGGGTGAAGAGTTACTGTAGGAGGCCAAGTTTTGGGTGCGTGCTTGCTCGTAATGCCCCTTCCGAGGTACAATGTGGTACTCGAAATGGATTGGTTGAGCATGCACCATGCTACTATAGACTGTAGAGGAGGTAGGATTCTATTTAGGCCTCCGGAAGAGCCAGAGATTGTGTTTGCTAGAGGAGCAGCTGAGCCGGGATATGGTTTCTGCGGAGCTTTACTGGCGGGGCATGCATTATCGCATCCATTGATAGCTGACTTCATGGATGTTTTTCCCGAGGAGTTGCCTGGGATGTCGCCGGATAGAGACATTGAGTTCTCTATAGACTTAGTGCCGGGCGCTGAGCCTATCTCACAGCACGTCTATAGGGTCAACAACAGCGAGTTGGCAGAGCTGAAGAAGCAGGTCGACGAGCTGCAGGACAAGGGATTCATTAGATCCAGTTCATCGCCTTGGGGAGCGCCAGTCCTGTTTGTACCGAAGAAGGATGGTACGATGTGCATGTGTATCGATTACAGGGCACTCAACAACCTTACTATCAAGAACAAATACCCGTTGCCGAGGATCGACGACTTGTTCGATCAGTTGAACGGCACCAAGGTATTTTTAAAGATAGATCTGAGGTCCGGCTATCATCAGCTGAAGGTGAAGCAGGAAGACATTCCGAAGACAGCTTTTCAGACTCGGTACGGCCAGTACGAGTTCACTGTGATGCCATTTGGGTTGACCAACGCCCCAGCTGTGTTCATGAACTTGATGAACAAGGTCTTCCATCAGTACCTTGACAAGTTCGTGGTGGTCTTCATAGACGACATCCTGGTCTACTCAAAGACGTCGGAGGAGCACGAGGAGCATCTGAAGATTGTGCTGAGACTTTGAGAAAGGAGCAGTTGTATGGGAAGCTATCAAAGTGTAAGTTCTTCCTGGACCAGGTCGAGTTCTTGGGTCATGTTATGACTGAGCATAGGATCTCAGTAGACCAGAAGAAGATTGCTGCGGTAGAGTCTTGGTCTACGCCCAGTACAGTTGTCGAGATTCTGAGCTTTCTGGGATTGGCGGGCTACTATCGGAAGTTCGTCCAGGATTTCTCGTGGATCGCGGAGCCGATGACTAGACTCACCAGGAAGGACGTGGAGTTCGTCTGGACTGAGAAGTGTCAGGCCGCCTTCGATGAGCTGAAGAAGAGGTTGACATCAGCTCCGATCTTGACATTACCGTCAGGGACCGGTAGTTTCTCGATTTACAACGACGCTTCTGGCCGGGGTCTGGGTTGGTACTTCAGCAGCACAGGAAGGTGATTGCCTATGCATCTAGGCAGTTACGTCCTCGTGAGAAGAACTACCCTACTCACGATCTGTAGTTAGCTGCTGTTATCTTTGCCCTGAAGTTGTGGAAGTACTATCTGTATGGAGAGCGGGTTGAGATCTTTACTGATCACAAGAGCTTGAAGTACGTGTTCACTTAGAAGGAGCAAAACATGCGGCAGAGACGTTGGCTTGAGCTGATGAAGGATTTCGATATCGCCTTACAGTACCATCCAGAAAAGGCCAACATAGTTGCAGATGCCTTGAGCAGGTATCCAGTGGCTATGTATCTGACATCAGACCGTCATCTTTCGGCTGACCTGGACAGTTTGGGAATCGATGTGATTATTTCGAGCATGGAGGTGCAGATGTGGGGCTTGCAGATTCAGTCTGAGTTGATGGACAGAGTCAGATCAGCACAGTATGATGATGTTGCCCTGAGATGTATCAGGGAGTAGGTGCAGACAGGTTTGCTCGATGATTTCTCTATTGCCGAAGATGGGTCGCTGCGGTACGGTGCTAGACTGTGCATTCCGAGTGGGTCGCTTCGGGAGGAGGTTCTTCAGGAGGCACATCGCTCTCAGTACTCTATGCATCCTGGTGCCAACAAGATGTACAGAGATCAGAGGGAGCACGTTTGGTGGTACGGCATGAAGCACGAGGTAGCTCAGTTTGTATCTCGCTGCTTGGTTTGTCAGCAGGTGAAGGCCGAGAGACAAAGGCCTGGTGGGTTGCTACAGCCACTACCCATTCCTGAGTGGAAGTGGGAGCACATAACTGTAGTAGCATAAAAAGTGCTTCATAAGAATGAGTCAAAGATTGATCTACTTTAGGCCTAAAGCAGGCTAATCATTTTACGCCCGGGTCAAAGCTAATGGTTTTACGCTCAGGACAGGCTAGCCACTTTTACGCTGGACAAAGCTGTCAAGTCTTGCATTTAATGCAAAGTCTGACATGAAGATTTAATGATGGCATATATCACAGAAATCAAAGGGATTTGTTTTACACAGAGACCCATTTGTAGTTTAGTATGTGGACTGAGCTATCTTACGCTCATAATATGGCTTCTTTTATGCACGGAGACTATACGAGTTTTTACGCTCAAAGATTGACGTGTGCGTAAGGTTTATTTGGGCTACTTTTACGCTCAAGGTTACTTAACAACCACTTTACGCGAGAAGTCCATGTCAGGACTATTTTACGCCTAGTCAACTACTTTACGCTCAGGGTATATTTGGGTTGTTTTTACGCCCTATTCTTCCTCACCAATTCAGAACGTGGTTTGCCTACATGGCTTTCATGCCACATATCTCGAAGAACGTGTGTACGTGCATCCTATTCTTACTGAAATGATGGGACACGTGTCAACGTATGCAGAGGATAACTCCAATTATGGGTGGCAGTTATTAGCGTAAAGATGGAACTTTTGCTGAGTTTTTACGCACAAGAAGCCAAGTCTATAAATAGAATGATTTTTTTCATATAACACACACAGAGAGAAAGGAGAGAATACATAGAGATCAGATCCCAGAGACTTTGATTTTTTGGAGCATTCTTCTTCAACTTTTCTTCCAGAACAGAGTGAAGCAAAGCAGAAAAGCATTCGACCTCGCCTTCAGTGCCCAAGTGTGTCGATACCTTTCTGGTGACTTAGTTCTTCCAATTGTTCATCTTCTAGCAGTGATCTTCATCATCATCGTATGGTCCAAGGAACAAAGTGATCATTTACAGATCAGACTTCTATAGCAATACTTTCCAGAATCAAATTTGTACTTCTTGTACTTTTTCTCGTTTTATTTTCAAAATCCGATTTCCAGGCATTTTGATAAGTGAAACAAAAATGACGACTCTGCTGGGGACGACCTTCTCCTCTGACGAGGAGGCAGTTGCTCAATACGATGATGTGTCGATTGGATCGACAAAGAAGACTCTGGTTGTACACTTCGACCAGACTGCTTATAAAGAGATGCTCCGAACTGGGGGGTGGTTCTCGCTGCTCCAATGTTCAAAAATCTCGCAAAGCACGAAAAGTTTGGATTCCCAAATCCAAAATAGCTTCTGATCTCTCTGTTGCTTCTGAGGGCAAAGGAATTCTTCCCACTCCTGTCGTAGGGGCTCCCGTTCGTAACGAGGCAGTCCTTACTTCAGCGCTGCACTCTAAGTGTGGCAAGTTATCTCCCGTCTGTGACGGTGAAGATAATCAGGTTTTACACCCAGTGGGTAAAAACCAAATTTTACGCTCAGTACATAAGAACGAGTCTCCCATTTGTAATGAGGCAGACTCTAATGCTTGTGCTTCTAAGTGTAAAAATAAGTCTCCCGTCTGTGACGTGGTAGACACACAAAAATTACGCTCTTCACGTAAAGGAAAATCTCCCGTCTGTGACGTGGTAGATAATCAATTTTTACGCTCTACGCGTAAAGATAAGTCTCCTGTCTGTGACAGTGTAGATAAAATTCACAACGATGTTTTTACATCTAATGTGAATGTACCTAAATGCATACAGCGTAAAAATGTTGTTGGTAAAGCTTCAGTTCTACACCAACAACCTTCTTATACTGCTCTACGCAAAGTACCAAACCTACAAATCACACGCAATGAAAATGGAGGCCTTCGTGCTCAAAAATCTCAAGATTTGCGCACACAACTCTAAACGCGTAGAAATGTACAGTTTGGTTTTGCAAATACAGCCAGTAATCTTCTTTATACACAAGGGACTAAACGTTTTGCTACCCCAAATGTAATAAAGAAGACTACTCCTTCTACTCCTTCTGATTTACGTGAATTGCAAATGCAAAAGCGTAAAAATAGACAATCTCCCGTGACACTCCCCCAAGAAAATCATCACTGTGAGTGTCACCAGATTGTGATCAAATATTGTTGCTCAGCTTCCAGATGGTCAGTTTTTGATCGATTGAATTTTAATGCACCCCAACAACAAGCTGATGAGTTGTCATATGCATCAGTCAACATGGAATCTCACACCAACAGAGGACGACGTCCTAGACGGTACACGTCCCAAACCCCAGGTCAACAACAATTCAATAGACTTCTTGATTCTTTTGAAGGAGTATATCAGAATACTCGATCAAGAAGACAAAGACAATTACAGACTTTCGATTCTGAAGCTGGGGGTACTCAATCTCTTGAGTCCGAAACTGATAGTGTTGATTCATACTTCTATACTAATCCTTCTGTATCTCCAAGAGAGGTTGAATCGTACGATATTGGAGACGAACCAGAGACGTCATCTGTTAATACAGAACAACGTCTCACTGCCGTTGAGCAATCATTGAAAGACATGCTTAACATGATGCAAAGCATACACCAGATAATAACGGCTCAGCAAACTGCTCAACCAGCAATTGTAACACCGATTCAGGCAGCAGCACCAACTCAAGATAGCCAAGAGGTTGATATACCTTTGAATATCCAAGAATCTGCTGTTAACCAAAATTCTGCATCTCTAGATCCCATCATTCCAGAAGATGTACCATCTCCGGTAGGGATTACGGTACAACCAATAACTTTTCAATCAAATGTGCTTCCACAAACCAGCGAAGCCATTCAAGCAGTGCGTGAGCTTAAAGCACAGTTTGAAGTTTTGAATCAAAAGGATCAACTCCAGAGTTTAGGAATTAAGCAACCTTATCCTCCTCATTGGAATGATGTACCCTTTCCACCGAAATTCAAGCCACAGTCAATGGTACTGTTTGATGGAAAGGCTTCTCCTAGTCAGTATATCAGTTACTTTAATATTATGACTGTACATTTGCGAAAAATGATGCTCTTCTCACTAGAGTATTTATTGGATGCTTGACGGGTTCAGCTTACGACTGGTATCGTAGTTTACCCGACAATTGCATTTCGTCTTTTGACGAAATCAAGGCAATGTTTCTCTCTTGTTTCTATGAAGGAGGTATGGACATGAACATGTCCTCCTTAATAGAAATCAAGCAAAAGGAGAAAGAAGATACTCGGACGTTCATTGAACGTTTCCGACAAGCGACTTTAAAGATGCCCCCTGGTATGCCAGATTCAGCGCTGATTGATACATGTAAGATGAATCTGCGACCATCCATCGCTGTCTTCACGGGTTCCCAATTCACAGATTGGGCTTCATTTATCATAGCAGCAGTTTCTGCCGAGGCCAATAGTAGGTTGGCTCATGAACATGGGATGATTTTTGCCTCTGAGGATAAAGGAAAGAAAAGTAATCCTGGTAATAATTTCGGCAATCATAATATGAAAGGAAAAGACACTCTTGTGGTCAATCTTTCCAAGAATAAAACAACGTCGAATAATCAGGAATCTTCCTGGCCAAAAGAAGAATATTCTTTTGACGAAAGTGACATCCCAGGGATATTCCAATGTCTGGTGAAGAGTGGCAAACTCCAGATTCCGGAGCCAAAGAGGCCTAATGAGGTGAATCTGACTGACAATCCTAAATATTGTATCTATCATAGATACATTAATCATCCTACCAGTACTTGCTATGTTTTGAAGAAGAAAATCCAAGAGCTGATAAATGGTGGTGCTATTACTTTAACCAATGATGACCATATGGTTACAACCAATATGGTTTCTCTTTAATTTGGAAGTACCAGATGGAATTGTCCCAATTCCGAAGGCGACGATGAAGATTTTGAATATCCCACCTGCCAGGGAGGAAAATAAAGGATTGTTGCCTCTTACATTAAAGAATGGTGAAATTATGTGGGTACATCCTGACTTAGTACCTGAAATGGAAGATGAAGGTAAAACTTTAAAATCCAAGAAAGGTAAGAAAGTCAAAACCTGTAACATAATTTCTCATGTTATTCCAGATCCTGATAATTTGGATCATCTATGGGATGGCATTCCTTTGGAAGATAGACTGAGAGGATTGAACATATATCCTCCAAGTCTGGCTCTTCCTGCCAAGCTCAAGCTTACTCATCAGCAGTGGCTAGCCATGAATAGTATTCCTTTATACAGGGCACAACAAGTCTTCGCTGCTTATAAAAAAGCTCCAACAGGGATTTTTCCTCGTATCCTGAATCCTTTTCCTCCCGTAGCTGCAGAGACGGTTATTCCTCATTCTCCTGTAGTCACAGAGATCTCTTCTTCTTCCTCTATGGAACCATCTGTTGAAAGTCCATTGCCTACTCACTTGTACAGTCAGCAATCTATCCTTCTCATAAAGAAGATGGGTTATGACTTTCAAAAGGCAGAAGGTTTGAATTATGATAAAGGGATACGACTTCTTTTACAAATTCAAAGTCTAAAATCCACTGTTGGATTGGGTTCTGAGGTTCCTCATAACAATCCTCACAAGAAGAAGACTAAGGAAAGGAAGATTAAATCCTGCAATATGGTCCTTCCTTCTTCTGAGTCTGAAGAAGAAACTTTTGCTGGTACAAGATCTGGAAAAGAGTACCACAAAGATTATGAGGGATCCTCCAAAGAAGCTGAGAATGTTGAAACACCATCAACTCAACCGTCTCTTGCTCCTGCTATGGTTGAAAAGGGAAAACAAAAAGCGGTACGCTTCGATGTCCCGTTGAAGTCTACTTCCAGTCAGGGGGTGGTGATGAAACCCTATAAATTTGATATTCTAGCCCAGTTAGTTAATACTCCGGCTAGATTATTTATCTTCGAGTTGCTGCACCTTTCTAAAGAAAGTCGCGAAACTTTGAGTGAAGCTCTGCTGCAAGCTGATTCCTGCTTAGCTCAACTCAAGACTCCTGACAATATACCAGTATCATGCCCACAATATTATAGTGTGATGGAAGCAATTCCCAACATCACCTTTACACAAGAAGATATACTGTTGAAGCATAACAAGCATGATAGGCCTTTGTGCTATACTGGGTATATTAAATCCATTAAAGTTGACAGAATTTACATTGATCCTGGGTCTTCCATTAGCATAATTCTTCAAAGTATGCTAAGACCATTAAGGATTCCTACTAGTGATCTGACCTACACTAGTACCACAATAGTTGGTTTCAACTCTGGAAAGAGCAAACCACTGGAGAAGATTCGTCTGAAGATTCAGATTGGTGATCTTTTAACTATGGCAACATTTTATGTTATTAACTCAGACGTATCCTACAATATTCTTCTTGGAAGACCATGGTTACATGAGCATAATATCGTGCCTTTGACTCTCCACCAATGCTTCAAGTATGTGGATCCCCAAGGAGTTGTGAAGACTGAGTTTGCTGATATCAATCCTTTCAAGGGTGTCGAAGCCTATTTTTTCGACTCAAGGCTTTACAAACAAGAGCATATGAAAGAGATATCAGATATGGCTGAAGATCAATCATCTGCTGAAGATCAGTCTATTAACGAAGATCTGCTAGAAGAGCAACATTTGAATATCAAAGTCAAAAGGCGAATCCAACCCCAACCTGTCAACAATCAACCTTTGATGATCAAGGTTAAAGGAAGAACTCAAGCTTCATCTGAGAAATCAGTGAATGTTCCTGCTAAAAGCCAAATTCAACCTCTTGTGATCAAAGTCAAAGGGCGCATATTTCGTACGAATGATCCAGAACCTCCTTTGATTGTCAATCTTGGCAAATCTACGCAGAAGACGGATGACAGTCAACTAGTGATTAATCCAAAGCGTAGCAGTCAAATTGTAAATGATGTAAATATTGATCATTCTGTACTTTTTGATATCAATAAAGATTTCCTTTTCGAGTATATGGCTGTCAACTTTATTGAAAGAATGACTTTATCTTCTGATAATCAAAGTCATCAATATAAAGACGACATATGTCACGCCCCGCTCCCATAGGAGCGATCGTCCTCGCTAAGGCGTGATGCCGCACGAGCCTAGATTGCGCTCGTGCAAGTCAATTCCATAACGGCCGATTACATCGACGGCGACGGGGTCGTCGCACAGAAGTCCCCAGCAGAAATATTGAATACATTGCAGCGGAATTTAAAGAAGAACACATGAACACAAGTCATTCAAAAGAATCTCTTTATTGATATTGAATACAAGATTACATTTGTGGGTGCAAGGCCAAATTACAATGTCTCTCGTGCTCACTTTTCTCTCATTTACAAGTCACTCTGCTCTCTCTCATCTCTCGATACAATACTTGAATCCAGCGGAAGCTTCGGAAGGCAATGTCCATACATTACGTCCTGTATAATTCTTCACTCCACGCGGCCGCACGCTTCGAATCGCCAAGGAACTTCGTGCATCGACGCATCCAAGCGAGCTCCACGCCACGAGCTTCTACCTGTGCCTGCACATGAAACACTGTGTGGGTGTCAATACCACTGTACTGGTGGAGTGAGCTCCTCGCCCATCCATACGAAACCAACACGTTTCATTTACTTTGTGCAATAAAACCCTTTTTACGATTGTCTTTCTATTCTTGCCTTAGGATCAGTTTTAGGACCGGCGCCTTAGCGCAACTTGTGTATCGGAACCATCTCGTGCTTGCAATGTCAACGTTAACTCATACTTTGTATCTAGACCACTCCTCGTGCCAACAACGTTAACTTATCAAGTCGTGTTTGCCTTACGGCCGAAATCAGAGACGCAACTACGCGATAGACTCCATTTCTTTGCCTCTAGACCCTTCTTGTGCTTGCATTGTCGACGCACCGACTTATACTTGACTTTCGTGCCAAAATCTGGGACGTAACGACTCCGTCGTGCCATGAACTCTATTTGTGGTTCACTATCTCTGAGGCAGCGCCTCCTTGTTTAGTCTTGCTTATACTTGTGTTGTGACAACGCGGCCGTGCCTCACATTTCGAGGCCGTGCCCAATAACTCAACGTAACTTCACACAACTTGCCCTACGCCCCTTTTCGACTTAACTCGCAACAGCTCAAGCCTAACTCATACAAAATCTATGCCAACAACTTGACGCTCGACGCCACATCTCGTGCCGAAGTACGTCGCCTTCGCTGTAGCCAAATCTTAGGCTCAGACATTGTGTCTTTTAAACTCATACATATTCAACTCAATCCAAAGGCACACACACGGATTGCCGCCCGTGCCGACACAAAACTTACCATGTTAGTTGATAACAATTTATATTAAGTGTTTGATATGGAGGTCAATTGGCCTAACCAGCCATCTTGGACATAGCCTGGTAATACGGGACCCTTATAACGCAAGTAGCGAGCCCTGATGCAAGTCCCCGTCTTACCGATTGCCTATTACCCAGCTCGGCTATAACCAGTTTCTTCCTAGGCCGAGTCGGTCCCGTGGCCCCGGGTTGCCGCTCGAAGAAACCTTTCTCCTTGTCGACAAGTTGTCCAAGTCCATGATAGGTTAACATGGTGTATTTTAGGATACCGTTGGGGCTTGTTATGTGATCAATTCATTTACTTGGTCGTTTTGCAGGCCTGAATTAATTCTATCTTTTTTCAACACAACATATTTCTTTTTCACTTCTAACATACAAGACTTGTATTCTGCAAGCGAATTATTCAATTTTAGTAACATTACCCGAGTTCTCAATTGAAATAGAGGGTCGAGACAAAGGGGGGGGGTCAGCCACTCACTCAAGCCTACAACATAACCCAAGGGACGAGCAAAAGCTATGCCAAGCCTTGCGGGACAGGACCGTGCATGCTTTAACAAGCATTTTGTGCGGGCGACGCCTATGACTTAGGCTAACTCTCAGCTTTTGTACCGCAGACCAACTTTCCTTCTCCCAAGCCACGGGACGAAGGACCGAGTGTCATTTTTAAAGCACGCCGTGCACCAACTCTAAGCCGACCGTGGGACGTTTTCCATGTTCTAACTCGATTCAAACCGTCGGGATTATTCTCTTAGCTATGTGGATTCGTCTCTTTTATTATCAAGCCTATTGTGCAAGTTAAAAACATGCATTTTATTATGTGAAGGCAAAGATGAGGCAAGTTCACCGAAACTACCCCACCTGAGCGAGCGGTCGCCTTGACCGAGCGATGTCTTCGAGCAGCCGTTGCAAGGCTAAGTCCGAACGCCGTCGGCGTTTCGATTCCTCCGATTGACTTTGCGGGACGGGGTACTACAACATACACCACTCAGAACAAGTCTCATCCTCGAGACTTTCCTGAAGGCAAGCTATCCTACCATTTCTATGGCCAAGTCTTAATCGTACGCACACACCTACGCGTTTCTTCGATTCCGAGCCACGCTCGCACTATTATCAATCTTTCTTTTAACACGATTTCAAGATCTCGACACACTCCCATCTTTCAAGCCATGCTTGAACTCGTCGTATCACTTGGCTGGATCGTGCACGCATTCTAAGCGTCCCCAAAATACATGCATTCAACTAAGCCGCATGATAGAGAATTTGTCATTCTCACTCGAGTCGCATCGTACACATACTCAAGCGTCCATGAAATATATGCATGTCAGCCGAATCTCGTAAGCAGGGTTTCCTATATTCGTGATTCATGCTATCCATCCATGCCAATCCTCAAGATCAATCCTTTCGATTGCTAACACTTGTAACAGGGCGTCTCGCCTAACCACTAAGCCGATCTTTGCGAGGCTAAGTCAATGTCAGGATTGGAATCATAGTTCCCCAACAATAATGCCAATACTGACCCCAGTCCTAGGGTCAAACCAAAGTCGATAGTACGGGGTTTTCTACCCAAGCTCGCGTCACTCAGATTTCTAAACATCGAGCACGATCACCTATTCGCATCAATGCGTTCGTTGCGCAGAATTCAAATCCGTTCAATCACCAATTCTAACCAATTCATGTATTCATTCACGAGGTCATCTAGATCGACAATACGTTACGCCCCAATCTCATGCGAGTCTGATTATCCACGGCGATTCGTGAATCACCACACAACGCTCCCGCGGAATAATCATTCTCATCGGGGCATAACTGTTGTTTGAGTTTAGACTCATTCATTCTCGATACGCAAATTGGACCTACTCAATCCTCAAGTTCAATCGACAAGCACACCGAAATGTTTTCAAGTCACCTTCGCGTCAAACCACAAGTCGAAGCATACATATTGCCACGCCATGCAAGTTTGATCACCCCCCCTGTATGAATCACCATACCAGCGCTCATGCGGAGTGATCGCCCCTAACCGGTGCGACGCATGTGCGAGGCTGGAGTTGCGCTCGCATAAGACAAGAATGTCGACGTTGGGGTTATCGTCGAAGTAAATCCAAACATTTTCATTTTCATCCAAGCCTAGAATCTCAATTCGATAGTCCGTTCGTCATTTGTTCAACTTAGAAAATCCTCGAGCCAAGTCTATCTCTTCTTTGATACATTTTAATATCCCGAGTATAGCATCCATCGGAACAATAACATTTGCACGATCGTCATTCGCCGAGTCAGAGTACCCCCGAGTTATCGCATATCGATCTTTGATACGCCTCAATACCATCGACGATATGCGTAACCTGACGATCTTCTTTTGCAACCAATTTCGAGTCGCGCGACTAATGCTATTGTCCGAGTTGGATATTCCACAATTTTCTCGATATTCAAGATCGAGTTCGATCGCTATTCCTCAAGTTAGTTTCAATATCGTTGTTCAAGACTCAAGTCACATTGCATTTGAATCAATCCGAAATCGTACGTGCGATCCTCTAAGTTTCCTCGATCAAGACCATTCATTTCATTTATCGTTTCGAATCGTGTTCTAACTCGCGTTGCACAATGACTAGTTGTCTGAACGACATCTCGTTCGGGACATTCGAAGTCACGACCAACTAAGCGTGACGTGCTCTAAGGCTTTGTGCGATCACATCGCCTTGCCGACATACTCGTAATCCTCAATATTCACTCGAACAATTTCCAAGTCAAACCATACACCACTCGGATTCGAGCCTCTCGACTAGTCATCGACACTCATTCTTATTCTTTTCCGAACCTATCATATACACCACTCGAATTCAAGCCATACGATCTAGTCCTCAATCCCGTTCGCGTCATGCACTAAGACATCCTTCAGATTCGTTCGACGAATTACTAGCGTAGTCGCTCACGTCGCAACGACGTACTAAGTCGTTCGTACTATTTCCTCAAAATCCAAGTCAATCTTTCGTGTACGCCTAAGCGTTAGTTCGATAGCATTCCTATCGATAGACACTCTAAGTGTAGCTCCATTCCCGACCGAGCGGTACTTGATATCGCTCGTAACTCGTTGCACCAAGGGTCGAGGTGTGCGACGCAAAACACAACTTAGCAAAAAGGGCCGTGTGCATAGCCATCCCGTGCGGACTATATTCCGAGTTTGCACGCTCAATTGCTAGGGTCGACGTTGGACTAATTAGGCATGCACGCGACTTGCTAAGGTCAACGTAGGACTATTCGGGCACACGTGCAACTTTGCTAACATTAGCACATATTTTCTATCGAGTCAAGTTTTGCAACGTTCGGCACAAAGGCCCTATCGACGCATTTGGCAACGGCCTACCGATGCGTTAGATTGAGCGCTTGTACGAGCTTTCAAAAATATTTAGACTTATTTTATGGACATGCCGAGGGACATTTGAGAGAGAGCGCACCAACGATAACAACTTGCGGAAGCAACAGAGTTTTACGGAAACATCGAAGTTAAAGAATTCAATCGACGGTCCAAGGACGTAAAGCCGTGCTCTGATACCATTATGTCATGTCCTGCTCCCGTAGGAGCGATCGTCCTCGCTAAGGCGTGATGCCGCACGAGCCTAGATTGCGCTCGTATAAGGCAATTCCATAACGATCGATTACATCAGCGGCGACGGGGTCGTCGCACAGAAGTCCCCAGCAGAAACATTGAATACATTGCAGCAGAATTTAAAGAAGAACACATGAACACAAGTCATTCAAAAGAATCTCTTTATTGATATTGAATACAAGATTACATTTATGGGCGCAAGGCCAAATTACAATGTCTCTCATGCTCACTTTTCTCTCATTTACAAGTCACTCTGCTCTCTCTCATCTCTCGATACAATACTTGAATCCAGCGGAAGCTTCGGAAGGCGATGTCCATATATTACGTCCTGTATAAGTCTTCACTCCACGCGGCCGCACGCTTCAAATCGCCAAGGAACTCCGTGCCTCGACGCATCCAAGCAAGCTCCACGCCACGAGCTTCTACCTGTGCCTGCACATGAAATACTGTGTGGGTGTCAGTACCACTGTACTGGTGGAGTGAGCTCCTCGCCCACCCATACGAAACCAACACGTTTTATTTACTTTGTGCAACAAAACCCTTTTTACGATTGTCTTTCTTTTTTTGCCTTAGGATCAGTTTTAGGACCGGCGCCTTAGCGCAACTTGTGTATCGGAACCATCTCGTGCTTGCAATGTCAATGTTAACTCATACTTTGTATCTAGACCACTCCTCGTGCCAACAACGTTAACTTATCAAGTCGTGTTTGCCTTACGGCCGAAATCAGAGACGCAACTATGCGATAGACTCCATTTCTTTGCCTCTAGATCCTTCTTGTGCTTGCATTGTCGACGCACCGACTTATACTTGACTTTCGTGCCAAAATCTGGGACGTAACGACTCGGTCGTGCCATGAACTCTATTTATGGTTCACTATCTCTGAGGCAGCGCCTCCTTGTTTAGTCTTGCTTATACTTGTGTTGTGACAACGCGGCCGTGCCTCATATTTCGAGGCCGTGCCCAATAACTCAACGTAACTTCACACAACTTGCCCTACGCCCCTTTTTGACTTAACTCGCAACAGCTCAAGCCTAACTCATACAAACTCTATGCCAACAACTTGACGCTCGACGCCACATCTCGTGCCGAAGCACGTCGCCTTCGCTGTAGCCAAATCTTAGGCTCAGACATTGTGTCTTTTAAACTCATACATATTCAACTCAATCCAAAGGCACACACACGGATTGTCGCCCGTGCCGACACAAAACTTACCATGTTAGTTGATAACAATTTATATTAAGTGTTTGATATGGAGATCAATTGGCCTAACCAGCCATCTTGGACATAGCCTGGTAATACGGGACCGTTACAACGCAAGTAGCGAGCCCCGATGCAAGTCCCCGTCTTACCGATTGCCTATTACCCAGCTCGGCTATAACCAGTTTCTTCCTAGGCCGAGTCGGTCCCGTGGCCCCGGGTTGCCGCTCGAAGAAACCTTTCCCCTTGTCGACAAGTTATCCAAGTCCATGATAGGTTAACATGGTGTATTTTAGGATACCGTTGGGGCTTGTTATGTGATCAATTCATTTACTTGGTCGTTTTGCAGGCCTGAATTAATTCTATCTCTTTTCAACACAACATATTTTTTTTTCACTTCTAACATACAAGACTTGTATTCTGCAAGCGAATCATTCAATTTTAGTAACATTACCCGAGTTCTCATTTGAAATAGAGGGTCGAGACAAAGGGGGGGTCAGCCACTCACTCAAGCCTACAACATAACCCAAGGGACGAGCAAAAGCTATGCCAAGCCTTGCGGGACAGGACCGTGCATGCTTTAGCAAGCATTTTGTGCGGGCGACGCCTATGACTTAGGCTAACTCTCAGCTTTTGTACCGCAGACCAACTTTCCTTCTCCCAAACCACGGGACGAAGGACCGAGTGTCATTTTCAAAGCACGCCGTGCACCAACTCTAAGCCGACCGTGGGACGTTTTCCATGTTTTAACTCGATTCAAACCGTCGGGATTATTCCCTTAGCTATGTGGATTCGTCTCTTTTATTATCAAGCCTATTGTGCAAGTTAAAAACATGTATTTTATTATGTGAAGGCAAAGATGAGGCATGTTCACCGAAACTACCCCACCTGAACGAGCGGTCGCCTTGACCGAGCGATGTCTTCGAGCAGCCGTTGCAAGGCTAAGTCCGAACGCCGTCGGCATTTCGATTCCTCCGATTGACTTTGCGGGACGGGACACTACAACATAGACACAGAGGAAACCTTATACATTGATAATAAAGAAAATTCTTTTCCTCCTCATGTCGATGTTGGACCTTATGCTCAAAGGTTTCTAACATCTTCTCCCTATCTTCTTCCTGTAGTCGCTTCATCGCAAGCTTGTGTAACTTATAGACGTCACAAAGAATCTTATTTTGTGGTTCCGTCTGATAAGAAAAACAAGCACCAAATTGTGTTTGGCTTGGCTAGAAATATCCATGTTGCTCAGACAGATGATTTGAGAGATAAAGATAAAGGAAGAATTCGAATTGACAGATATAGTCAACAATCTCTCAAGATTATCCAGAACATGGGATATGATTTAAAGACTATGCAAGGTCTCAATCAAGGCAAAGGTAGACGACTACCATTATGTGGTGATCCGTTTTACCAGAAAACTCGTCATGGATTAGGATATGATCCGTCCCATATGTTTAATGACGATATTCAAGAAGAATTCTCTTCTAGCTCTTCACAATTATCAGATTCAGAAGAAGTCCAATTCATCGAATCCGATATTTTTTACTCCTCGTGTGTTAAAGGAGACTATTATGATGAATCTGAGCAAATATTTTCAGCTTACATGGTTCAAATTGATGGTGAATCCGAGCCATTCGAGAATGATCCTTGGGCCATGTTGGTTCATTCATTCTTTCATCAATATTGATATATGTCCTCAATGACATCTGTCCTCTTAATCCCCAGCTACCAAGGTTTGGTTAAGCTGATTACTCGTCTCTTCGGAGAGAAATTTTGATCTTTTATCTTACCAGTTGATTAAAAACTTAGATTTATTATTTATCATGTTCTCAAGACCTCTGGATAAATGTTAAGTCTACTTGCTTTTCCTATCTATCATGTTCCTTTGACCTCTGCATAGATATTAATCTACTTTTCTTTGAGTCCTTACATACTGTCATGTCCATATTACCTCTGATAGTATTGCATACTCTAAAAATAGAAAATAAGATTTGATTATCTATCATGTCCATATTACCTCTGGATAAATACAAACTATTGAGTTTAAAAGACTTGTCATGTTCATATAACCGCTGATAAGTATTTTCTGCCTCATACCTATTGTTTATTCTAAATAAATGATAGGATCACAAAATAAATATTTCATTCATTTCTTGTGAAAACATTACAAAAATGAATAAGATAAAGGATGACAATGGAGCTCATCTAAGGTGGAGTAGAAACATCTTGAAGCAACTTCTGTAGTTCTTCTAGTCGCTTGTCACAAGAACTCATAACCTTTTTTGTAGCTTCAGCACGTCAAGCTTCAGGAGTATAAATACGAGAAAGTCCAGCGAAGCTGATTATCAGATTTTCCTTGGCTTCATCAAGGGTTCTGATAGTTGATTCAGCCCCGAAGGCTTGTTCTTCTAAAATGGAACTCTGAGTGAGGTGCAGATTTCGAGCGTCGATCATCTTTTCCCTTTCAGCCTTCAAGCGAGCTAACTCAGCCTCGACTTCGCAGATTTTATCATTTTTATTCTGAATATCTATGTTCAAAGCATCGTAAGCTACTCTGCGACCATGCAGTGCGGGCTTTATTCCAGCCAAAAAAGCTTTCTCTTTGGCAACTTTTAGACTATGTTCATGAAGAGCTTCATTATAGGTGGTCTTCCGAGCAAGATAATCATCCGTTAAGGCGTTATATTCCTCCTGGATGAGACTTTCAACAGTCTCACTTGATAGTTTGAGGTATTCGTTGATCGGCTGTTCAAGGCCCTCTATAATTTTCTCCAATGCTGCAGCTCTCCCAGCATCATTGAACTTAGCAACATTCCTAATGGTCAGAGCCATCGCTGCCTTCAAAATCTCGTAACTGAGGCCCTTATTTAGGACCATTTTTATTAGTGTTGCTAGAGTTTTGTAAAAGGTCTCAGTATGAATCTCAACTAGGAGATTCATCTCTACGCTGGAGCTTGGTGTGGCAGCAATATCTAATAGATCTCTTCTTTGGAGACCAGAAACAGATATTGTTGGTGTGACAACAGGATGAGATGAAGTCGTTGTTGTTACTGCTGTCATGGCCATTTGATCCGTAGGAGCTTCAGGGATTATATTTCCAACACCAACAGATACCATTGGTGTAACAACAGGCTGAGATAGAATTGTTGTTGTTACTGCTACCATAGCCAATTGATTCCTAAGAGCTTCGGGAGCAATGTCTTCAATATTTGTTACTCCAGCCGTTTCTGGAGTTCTGGTGGCGGTAATATCGGTGGATGCGGTGACAATTACGGGAGCCGGTTCAGGTTCTGGCATTGGCTCATTAGAAACTGGTACTGAATCAGTAGCAACAATAGAAGATGTCATTATAGCTTCTCCAGTTTTAGTTGGTGATTCAAGAATGCTTTCAGTATTTTCTTCAATTGTTTGCTCCACAGGATTTTCCATCGCTTCAATTGCAGTGAAATTTTCTACAGCTGCTTCTTTATTCAAATCTGGTTCTCCTCCAGCAGCTCTATCATCACCTACAGTGAGGCCTATTGTAGTCTCTTCTTTGTGTTGGTCTTCAGCATGAGAGGACATTTCAGGTTGTGCTTTTTGTACCTCTAATGATGGAGGATATTCTTCTTGAAGCTCCATCTCGGGTTGTTGAACTCCCTCCTCATTAGCGTCTTCTTCTTTTGAAGAAGAAGTTTCATCCTCAGATTCCTTATTTTCTTCATAGATATCTTTTTCTTGAGGAAGAGGAGCCACAGGCTTTGATGCAATGATGACATCTACAAAATGAACAAAATAATTTAATATACAAAATCATGGTACATAATTCCATATAGGTTTTGTATGATACCTGGAATATGTGCGTTATGTTCAAGATATGAATCATAATCGCCATCCCAATCATCATCATCGAAGTCAAGAGCTGGCTCATCTGATGGAATACGGTCTCGATCAACAGCAGATACAGCGGTAGCATCCTCCGTAACTTGTGCCTTAGTTGGCAAAGATAAATGGAGCGGGGAGCTAAGACGACCAGGAGACAAAAGTGTTACAGCTTTCGGTGCTACTACTGGTGGAGGGGCTGAAGATCCTTCTCCTGGATGGACTGAAGAAGAACCAACAAGATGATCCTCTTCAACTAAGGTGTCATCTTTTGGAGTGAGGGCTCTTGGCTGGAAAGGCCCCTTAGTGGTAGACTTCTTCTTCTTTTCCAGAGTTTTCTCTGGAAATGTGACGGCTGCAATTTGTTTTCGCTTTCGACCTTTGCCAATGATGATAGGTTCTGCAGTTGGTTCCCCAACTCTTGTAGGGATAACTTCCAGATATGGATCTGGAATGCCAGTATCGTCAGGGATGTCTGCTGGCGCCCTGATCGGTTCCTCAATATTTCCTTCTTTAGGCCACCTTAGACTACCTTTCATATTGTAGCCATGGGCAAAAGAATGAATTGAAGCATAAAAGTGAGCATACGTATGAAGTATACGTAGCTCTGTAGTACTGGTAGCGGTTGAGACTCTAAACTTGGCACCAGTACGAGCAGTATTGAAATATCTCCAACCCCTAGCACCGTCGAGTAATTTCCCATAGTGACGGAAGTTAGTAGAGGGGTTACCAACATGAAGTTGGTCGTATCCAAATTTACGAGCAAACCTACTGGGTAGATATGGTTCAAACGCACAATTATCTTCATTTCTATATATCAGGTGAGAAGGTCTGATGCATTGAAGCCATCTGAAGACTAATAGTGGCAATACAGCTCTTCCTTCGACTTCATCTTCAAACTGAATGCCAAAGCAATCTGCTGGAACTTGTGGCCGAGTACAGAAGAAGTTCCAACCATAAGAATAGTTCAGAACTGCCCGGGTATCTGCCACAGTTGTAGCAGTCCATGTAGCCTTGCTAAATTTTTTGGAGGAAGACTTCCTCATTATCCCCCAGGCCTGGTGGTAACAGATTGCAATTGTGGTGCAACAACCAGCCCATTAAATAAGTATAGGGCATTTCTACCCTGGGGAAAATGTTTTGATGAGGAGCATTATTAATTAACTCTTCACCGAAAGTCCTTAAACCTGTATTTATACGGCATACCATGGCCGATAGCAGATTGATCCTTACTTTAAAAACCAAGCGTACTGCTGGCCATAGTACGCTGTGGTGGATTCTGTCAACAGTCCCAGTACCTGGCACGACCCATCTTCTCAGCCATAAAGAAAGGAAGCCGGCCAACAAAGCTCTCCTAGAGATTTTCTGATTGCCGTATCTAAGGAAGCTCAAGGCTTCAGTTCCGGCAGGGAATTCCCCAGTCTTTGTAGACAGATATTTATTCGAGAATTTGTAGGCAATCATCATATCCCGAATTTTGTTAGAAGGAATTGTCGAATCTATATTGATTGCCGGGGCCTTGTTTTCCTGAAACCTTTCTTTGTCGTCTTTGGATATCTTATCCTTATAGAAGAAGAGATAAGTCGTCCACTTGTTGATGTACGCTAAATGAGATGTACTTTCATGTATTGTAGTACAAATCAGATAGTGACACATCAATTCTTCATATACCTCAATCAACTGAGGGCTAGTCTCTCTGATTTCAGCCAGCTCTCTGTTGGAGGGAACGTATTCCTCAAATGGGGCTTCCCCCATTGGCAGCTTTGAGATAAACTGCATCTCATGAAGAGCAAGGCCTATTTCGCCTTTCGGGGTTGCAAAAGTTCTAGTTGAACTTATATATATCTCCATTAAAGCCATGAATAGGTTTTCGTTCGGAGGAATACCCTGACTGATGGAAGCTATCGCTTCATACAAGCCAATATCTTTCAGCTCTGTCTCAAAGCTCTTCATCATCCAAATACTTATCTGGATCCAGTTTTGGTTAAATGGAGTCAACCACCCCGGCAGCCTAGGGTTTGTTTGGGGATATAATACAGCAGCCCTCATAAATTTGTTGACAAACATTTGGGTTTGTACTGGTTGAATTAAGCTCGAGTCTTCACTAGGATTAGCTCCTGGCATGAGGCCAAAAATAGACGTGACACCACCATTGGGAACACTAGCAAAATACCCCATATCATTAGTATGCTCCCTCTTGAAAATAATTCTACCTGGTCTTCCATAACTGTTAGGAGTCAAATTCCACAGCATTTGTCGATGGTGGGTAGCATGGAAAATGCTGACAAAGGATAATCTCTGTCCATATCCGGGAGATACATGGCTCTATCCCCAAATTTGAATACCCAAGACTCCTTCTTGGGGTGTGTCTGGGACTTACAGTCAATTGCGTCCCCAAACAAGAAGGTCGATTTTGTAAATTGTTGTGCATCTAGTGAAGTCAACAAATCTCCATTCATCATGGATAGCAACATCATATCCCCTTGGACTGCTATCAATTGTGCTCTCTCTATAGGGTAATCGGGGTTTGACTGAGGAAATGCTATATGAGACAGATTCTCCAGATAATTCGAACCCGCAATGCCAACTGACGAGCCAAAGACTTCTGCAAGAGGGTGAATTTGCAAGTCCACTACAAAAAGAAAAAGAAATCAAGTTAGAGAAAATCTAATTTGATGTCATTTATGCAGATAAATGGATCTGAAAAGTAAAAAGTTTTCTAAAAAAGTCTTTTGTTTTTACACAAAGTCTTTTTCATTTTTTGGAGATTTACGCTGGCACATTAGATGTGGACGTATTTTAGTTTTTACCCTGGCACATTAGATGTGGGCGTATTTCAGTTTTACGCTGACACGTATAAAAGTGGGCGTATTTTTGAGCTTTACGCTAACACGTATAACGTGGGCGTATTTTGATTATCTCAGTTTCTACGCTAACACGTATAACGTGGGCGTATTTTGATTATCTCAGTTTCTACGCTAACACGTATAACGTGGGCGTAAAACAAAAGACCTTTTTCTTCTCCGATAAAGTTCTACGGCCATAAGGGAGTGCGTTACCCCTCATAGGCGGAGCTACGGCTGGGTTGGGTTGTCGGTGTAGTGTTGATGATCGAACGGGGGTTTTCACATGTTCTGCCGATGATGAATCAATGGCTTTCTTCCCTTTACTACTGCCGGCGGCGGACTTCTTGGGGGCCATCGAATGGAATGCAAGAGGAAGAAGAGAGTTCAAGAAGAATCGGGATTACGGAAGCAAGGAAACAAAGTAAAGTCCTTTCTCTCCCCGAAAAACCCTATTTATAGGGAATTATCAAATCGATTCAAATTCCAGATTTTACGCCGACTGTTGGATATCCCCACTTTTATGCGGATGACTGTTGAGTATCCCGAATTTTACGTTGACTGGTCAAATCTTGACTTTTACGCTTCTGTTCAATGTGTTTCAAATTTTGAGGATATTTGAAAACTTTGAAGGGGGTCTTGTAGGAGCGTAAAAAGTGCTTCATAAGAATGAGTCAAAGATTGATCCACTTTACGCCTAAAGCAGGCTAATCATTTTATGCCCGGGTCAAAGCTAATGGTTTTATGCTCAGGACAGGCTAGCCACTTTTATGCTGGACAAAGCTGTCAAGTCTTACATTTAATGCAAAGTCTGACATGCAGATTTAATGATGGCATATATCACAGAAATCAAAGGGATTTGTTTTACACAGAGAACCATTTGTCGTTTAGTATGTGGACTGAGCTATCTTACGCTGATAATATGGCTTCTTTTACGCATGGAGACTATACGAGTTTTTACGCTCAAAGGTTGACGTGTGCATAAGGTTTATTTGGGCTACTTTTACGCTCAAGGTTACTTAACAACCACTTTACGCGAGAAGTCCATGTCAGGACTATTTTACGCCTAGTCTACTACTTTACGCTCAGGGTATATTTGGGTTGTTTTTACGCCCTATTCTTCCTCACCAATTCAGAACGTGGTTTGCCTACATGGCTTTCATGCCACATATCTCGAAGAACGTGTGTACGTGCATCCTATTCTTACTGAAATGATGGGACACGTGTCAACGTATGCAGAGGATAACTCCAATCATGGGTGGCAGTTGTTAGCGTAAAGACGGAACTTTTGCTTAGTTTTTACGCACAAGAAGCCAAGTCTATAAATAGACTAATTTTTCTCCTATAACACACACAGAGAGAAAGGAGAGAATACATAGAGATTAGAGCCCAGAGACTTTGATTTTTTGGAGCATTCTTCTTCAACTTTTCATCCAGAACAGAGTGAAGCAAAGCAGGAAAGCATTCGGCCTCGCCATCAGTGCCCAAGTGCGTCGATACCTTTCTGGTGACTTAGTTCTTCCAATTGTTCATCTTCTAGCAGTGATCTTCGTCATCATCGTATGGTCCAAGGAACAAAGGGATCATTTACAGATCAGACTTCCATAGCAATACTTCCCAGAATCAAATTTGTACTTCTTGTACTTTTTCTCGTTTTATTTTCAAAATCCGATTTTCAGGCATTTTGTTAAGTGAAACAATCACCATGGACTTTGTGTCCGGACTTCCACGATCTCCAGGAGGGAAAGACGCGATTTGGGTCATAGTTGATAGATTGACCAAATCGGCCCACTTTTTGCCTTTCAAGGTAGAATTGTCTACGGAGAGGTTGACTGAGCTGTATGTTCGTCAGATCGTGCGATTGCATGGAGTTCCTGTGAGCATAATTTCAGATCGGGATAGCCGTTTCACTTCCCACTTCTGGAGGAGTTTGCAGGCTAGCTTGGGCACCTCGCTCAAGTTTAGTATCGCTTATTACCCCCAGACAGACGGGCAGTCGGAGAGGACTATCCAGACTTTGGAGGATATGCTTCGTACGTGTGTGCTAGATCTCGGAGGTTCTTGGGAGGATCATCTTCACCTGGTAGAGTTTGTTTACAACAACAGCTATCAGGCCAGTATAGAGATGTCGCCATTCGAGGCTCTATACGGACGAAGATGTCGTACTCCCTTGACATGGGACGATATTGGCGAGAGAGTGCTGCTTGGACCGGAGATGGTGGTGGATACAGCTGAGAAGGTCAAGTTGATTAGAGACAGACTTCGGGTGGCTCAAGATAGGCAGCGGCATTGGGCCGATAGACACCGGAGACCGTTAGAGTTCGAGGTTAGTTTCGTTTTCTTTTTATGATGCTTGTGATTTTGTTTGTCTTGTGTGCTGAGTTTGTTTTATGTCTAGGCTGGTGCTTTGGTGTTCCTGAAGATTTCTCCGACATGGGGCACGATTCGCTTTGGCGGAAGCGGGAAGCTTAGTCCGTGCTACATCGGGCCTTTCACTATCCTTTAGAGGGTCGGTGCAGTAGCTTACCGGTTGGACTTGCCGCCTACGCTAGAGGTGGTACACAACGTGTTCTATGTGTCGCAGCTGAGACGGTACGTGGTGGACCCCAGCCATGTATTGGACTATTCAGCGATTGAGGTGGGGCCTACTCTTCACTATCCAGAGCAGCCAGTGGAGATTCTGGATCGTAGGGAGAAGGTGCTCCGGAACCAGGTTATACCCTTGGTTCGTGTTGCATGGAGGCATCACTCTCCAGGTGAGTCTACCTGGGAGAGAGAGGACGACATGCGGGAGCGTTTTCCTTATCTCTTCGAGCCCTAAGGTATAATTTTGTTTCTGCATGTGATTCAGTGTATGTTTGTTTTAATTTTGTGGACAAAATTTTTTTTAAGGTGGATAGATTTGTCACCCCCAGTTTCCATGAACAGGGGTATTTTGGTAATTTTCTACTTTAAAATTATTTTAGAATTATTTATTTATTTATTGTAATATTTTGGGGTTAATTGAGTCGGGTTCGAATTTCAACTCATTCCGACTTGTATCGGGGACCCGGGGTAGTATTGACTCTAGCGGGCCCACATACTAGTTAGCCATAGCCCACATGTTAGTATTTTAGTTAGTGGCTAGGCTAATTATTTTGGTTAGGATTAATTTGGATTAGTGGTTTTAGGAATGACCAAACTACCCCTGACTTACACTCCTTTCCATGTATTAACCCATAGGTTAGAAAAGGGGCTTTTGGACTTTTCCCAATAGGACAAAAAAAGACCCATGGCCGGCCACCTTTTTGGTGGATAAGGCTCCATCACTTTATTATTTTCCTATTCTATTCTCTCTCTTGTTCTTCCCCAATTTTATTTGAGAGCAAATCCTTAATCTTTTCCTCCACCAATCCTCCCATTTCTTCACCAAATCTTATTCCTTCCTTCTCCATTCAAGCCAAGGAGGGAGCTACTCAAGTTTGAGAGGATTCGGAGCTTGTCCGTGTCCGTTTGGGATTCCTACGTATCGGTGGCATATCGGGATTGATTTGAGTCACCGAGAGGTATAAATCCTTTCCCTCTCTCATTTCTCTCATGCACTAGATTGGTTTTGACCCATAGGAATGACCCCCTTGGTTTTGTGTCCATTTGAGTCCTTTTCGTGTCCATTTGGACACTTGTAGAGGTGTCCAATGTGTAGGATCGTGTCCTAATGGAAAAACCCCCTATTTGGACACATGTAAATTGTTTGTGTATTAATTTTAGGTTGTTCTAACATTATTATAGATTTTACTATGTGTTTAGAATGTGTTTTCCTATATATCTTAATGTATCATATTATCTAAATCTATATGTGTATATATGTGGTGATATATATATATATATATATATATATATATATATATATATATATATATATATATATATATATATATGGGAGCGGATCAAAGGCCCCGCCCGCGGAGCCCCGCCGAAGCCCCGCCCCCCCTGCACCATCGGATCGCGCGGGGCCCGCGTGGGGCCCGCCCCCGCCCGCGCGATCCAACGGCTAAGGGGGAGCGGGGCTTCGGCGGGGCTCCGCGGACGGGGCTCCCGATCCGCTCCCTATATATATATATATATATATATATATATATATATATATATATATATATATATATATATATATTGGTTTATATATATGTGGATATAATTAATGGTGGGAAGGTGTATATTCTGGTGTTTGGATGGGGGCTAGAGGGTTCGGCCAAGGTGGAGAATGAGTGTGTGTGTTGTGTTGGTAGAGTGGTTGTGTAGGCAAGGTCTTTGAGAATGGGTGAGAGTGGTGAGTAGAGTGAATAGGAGGGGGGAAACCCAGCTACCACTGCCCAAAACAGCAGCCATTACAGTCCAGATTTTCCCTATAGTTGGCTGTCCTTAACACCTACTTGGACTGTCCTAAAACAGTCCTCAATTTCAGCTTTGAACTGTCCAGAGTTCACCCTTATATGCTGTCCCTTAGGACCAGCAGTGGCTGTCCAAATTGCCACAAGACAGCCCCCAACCACTGTCCAAATTTGCCCCTAAACCCAGTTAAAACCTGTCCACACCAGTCCCCCAAATTCCAGCAGTGGCTGTCCACTTAAACCACACTTGACAGTCCATGAAGCCACCTAATGGCTGTCCTTTGTTAGCCCATAACACCACCACAAAAATCCTTCATTTCAGTCCCATATTCCTGCCATGTATACCCTCCTAAATCCCCATCTTGCTGTCTAAATTCAGTCCTTTACACCCGCAAGTTTCAGTCCACATTTGCCTCAAAATTCAGTCCACAAATTTGCCTATGTGTGTGTGTGAGAGAGCCTAGTATATGTAGTTAGTGCCTATAGGTTAGCCTATGTCTAAACTAATAGGAAACCTATAGGAGAGCCTATGAGTATGATATATATGAGTGTATTATGTGAGAGTGAGTGGTGTGGATGAGTGCTAGAGTATTGAGAGGGAAATTCAAGATGTTGGGTAGGGTAAGGATAATATAGGTTTTACCTAGAAATAGGGTATTGGAGTCTAGAGTCTAAGATAGGGTTAGAACTTGATTTCTTTGGTTGGTAATGATCAAATATGGTGCTCATAGACTAGTTTTGACGTCGGTTGACCTTTTTGACAAAAAGTCAACAAAAGTCAACCGAGAGTCAAACCTAGCCTTTAAGCGACCAGATTTGACCAAAACTAAACCAGAGTTGACCAGTTGACTGAAAGTCAACAGTTGGTGAACATTAGACTAGTTTGACCTAGGGTTGACCTAGAGTTGACCAGAGTTGACTTTTGACCAAAAGTCAACTGTAAGGTAACCTTTGACCCCGTTTGACCTAGTTTGACTTGGATTGACTCCCAGTAACCTAGTATAACCTAGTATGACCTAGTATGACTCAGTTTGACCTAGATTGACCTAGTTTTGACTTAGACTTGCATTCATGACTTGAATTAGTTTCCTTTTTTAGTATTTAGTCCTGTTTGACTCATAGTATCTTATTTTTGGTCTGTGATCACTCTAAGCGTCTGTTCACCTTATCAGCTCAGGACCACAGGCGAGTACATTTACTGATAGTTTTCATTGTCTTGATATCTACTATATCTGATTCGGTTGTAGTGTTTTACATGATTCCTGACACGACGGTTCACGGACTAGTATGCGTCGGATCCTATCATGAGATGTTATTCCTAGACTCTCTTGGTATATGGGTATATGATATTTCTGTGTTTCTGTACTTATATAGTTATTGATTTGGGAGTGGGCTGGCCCCCTGCTCTCGAACCCTATGTCATGATGTGCCATGTCCGGATCCGTGATACTATTCGGGGATGGGGGAATTATTAGGGGTTATGTGATTAAAGCCTCCCTATAACTATATTTTGCTAGTGCCACCCTCACCTCACGTAGGGTGTAGCAGATACCCCATTGCCAGTTATCCAGGTTGGACGACATGACTCTCCGTTGAGGACACCGCGGATTACCGGGCCAAGTGGATAACCATCTCTTGCTTCCCTAGCCGATCACATATCGCTCTAATAGTTCAAAACATATTTTACATTTATTAGCGTATCTTATATTCCAGTTCAGCTTTACTTTCTGTACTTCTCACCATGCTATGATTCCATTACTCACATGCTCTACCTGTTTTTATACTGTACCATGATTTGAGACTAAGTCCTGTTTGAAAGAAGGGTTACAACTCCGGTCCTTGTTTGGTTCAAGGGTTGTAACTCGGCTTTCAAATGGTTCTCAAGTCGTCTATATCTTTGTCTTGTATTTCATTATTGCTGTCTTTTATAGTATTTCTCAATTCATATGGAACTGTTGTTGGTGTTTGTACTTGCTCATTTTCCTGACAGGATACCGTTGATAAATTTTACAGATAATTCAGAGGCTGATTGTCCGACCTACTATGGGGTTGAGCCTGATGGATTAGATTTAGACCGTGGCTTGTTGGTAGAGCCACTAGACTTTGCTCACCCTGAGTAGCATAGTTTAGTTAGGTTTGCCTGGCCTGCGAGCCAGCTAGTACATTTCAGTTTGTAGTATCTATTATATATATTTTCTGAGACTCTGGATGTTTGTGTTTAGCTCTGACTTGTGGATCTTGGACTCATTTCCTGTTTTATCTATCATATTTCCTTTCCATGCTATTTACCTTTGTTTTGATATGTGTGATTGAGACTGTATTGCTATGGCACCTCCATTCGGAGTGTATATACTGTACAGGTACATTTATCTGTTTTAGTCGTAGTATTTACAGACCCTATATACAGCGTTCTACCGCCGATTCTGTGGCGTAGACTGGACGTAACCATGTGCTCGTGCCCCTCTTCAGGGTACGGGTCGTGACATATGGTCACATCTAGGAAGACACTAGGGGTTTGCATACTCAAGTCGTCACTACAGAGGACCCAGTCTCTATCATATTGCCTGGCACAAAGAAGGATAATAGAGAATCGAGTACCAATTGTAGCATTGATCCTTCACAGGGCTCTATGGAGCAACAACAACATTCACATGAGTCATGTACTCAAGTCTACAAAGATGGACAACAGTCGCAATGGATTAAAAAGAGAGGAGGGCAGTAATATCAGTTTGACCATGTCTAACAAGGAGTGGGCCCTTCAGATAGAAGCCATAAAGGCCAAAGATGCAAAGAACCAGGCACAGGTTAGAGAGGCGCAACATGCAGCTAGGATGAGGTTGAAGACTGATAGCAAATTTAAAGGCCTTGATGATGTGCAAAAGGTCTTGATCTTGTGGTTATTAAGTATGACCAAAAAGATAAATGGAACAAAAAAAAAGAGAAACATTTGATCTAGTTCCAGCATCATAAATTTGGTTTCGTTGAAAATAAACCTTAAAGTAAATAAATTTATGCATGCTGATTATTTGAAATTGGTACTCTTTGAACAACTCAAATCTAAATTGTTCTTGAACAATGATCTACGATAATTTATGTTGACAAATTATATTCTATATAATGGACTAGTCTCCAGTATTCTATAGATGCACGCAAAATTAGTACATACCTCAACCAAGGCATTGTATCTTCTACCAAGTTTTGCAGTCATGTGAATGGCGTCGAAATGAAATTGCGTGTTCTCACCAAAAAATATTGATGTCCGACATTGTAAGTACTTCAATCCTTCTGTGATGTCAAATCTCCTGCGTGTAATGGAAGTAGAAGATAAATATGTATACCCATTTGTTGGCTTACAAGACAGTTGTATATCAATTAATATAATAAAGGAATTGCCAGACATTTGTACTTTTCCTCTCATCCAGAAACTACAGAAGTAAGAGTAATAGAAAAAATGGTCACAACACCCCTACTGTTCTGAAATGAATATTACTGATTTTGCCTATCAGTCTATTACTTCTGAGAAGGAAAAGAAAAGAAAAATTATGAATCATGTTGTATTTTGAGTTAAAATTCACTCAGCAGTAGGTGGATCAAAACTACCGAAAAGAAGTATGAAATATCACAATTGTATAACCAAATTGATCCTCCTAGTCATTCTAGTACAACAAATAGCAAGAGGGATCTTCAGAACTATTCCAGGGCTATGGAACTATGCAGGTCCATTCAGCAAGTTGCTGTTGTAGTTCTTATTAACTGTAACTGCAGGATTACTATAGGGGTAGCATATAGCTGCAGTAGTAAGGAAGTAGGGGGAAGCTTTTATGAATGTGTAGGGGGTAGCAATTCATATTGCAGTGGGTAAGCTGCAATTTCTAATCAATTTTTCTACAGGGGTTTGTGCAAGGTTAGACTGCATGTAGCTGCAGTAGTTACCTATGCAAGTGTAGGGACTGATGGAATGGATAGCAGTTCCTATCCAAGTGCACAACATGACAGTCTACTGTAAATTACTATCTATAACAAGTATAATATTTCTAAGGTTAACATATTAAAGTAAGAAAGATCTGTGGTATACACTTCTACACATCCTATATAGCAGTTCCTATACAAACTGAATTGGAAGCAGAACATCCTAGATAGTAGTTCCTATACAAAACTGACATGGAAGCAGAAGTTGCATGCAAAAAACTAACTTGCACATGTCCAAGCAATCAATCGACTCTGGTTCAACATTCCCAGTATCACCCATGAAGTCTATGTATCTATTAATGCCGGGACGTGCATACAAACACACGTACACTAATACTACAAACTTGTACTTATTGGAGACGACAAGAGCAATGTCATTTTAAAACAAAGTTTGGAGGAGATAGTGGTCACATATTGTCTTGACGATGTCTTATATTATCAAGATAATGCCATTAAGAATTTTTTTAGATGAGGGTTCCAATGTCATTTCTCAAATGAAGTGACGAAAAAATTTGTTACTCTTATTTTTTGTTTGTGTTTGTTTCATTCATGTCAAAGATAATTAGGGGCTAAAACTTGACCCAAAATCTGTTAGGGGAATATTTCTTGGATACTCTCCTACACATAATGGATACAAGTGCCTTGATCCAACAGCTTTAATTTGTCACATTACTGAATGCCAACAGCTTTTACAAAATTAACATCGATGTCTTTTCCAACCTGTTTGGATAGCGTACATGAATCCTTCCCTTCTATTGAACTCTAGTAAAGGTGACATGTAAGATTAGGTTTGACATATAGTCCCAAGTATAACTCCTTCAACTACAATTTTCCTAACATAACCCGTCTAATGTACTTATCGGTTACTATTGCACGTGTGCATACTATTTCAAACATTCTTCATATTATCCTCAATTGACCCCTATTCCATGGATGCACATAAATACCAATAAATTTAACATAAGACATTCAGAGAGGAAAGAGGTAAATCGTGGAGAAGTCAATTGATCATAAGGAACTTCCAAGAGGTCCAGGTGATCCAAGCTTAGTATCTACACATATTTTCCGCTACAGAACTTCCAGGGCGGGTACATAAAGAAGTAAATGATTTCTTGATTCTGGCTCAGTTGGAGATTTCAGGGCACCAGAGTACTATGTTGGTATTTCAAATTTTTGCCTGGATTTGCTTTGCAACATGATAATGGATACTAAAAATGCACTAGCAAATAAAGAGAGGCATTATTTGTGGTTTAAAGATATCAGGTTGAAAAACATTGGGTTAGGACCAGGCATGTTACATGGATACACATGATCATCATTGGAAGCAAAAAGGAAAAGTTAAACTTCACATCAATTCCTTTTTCTGGGCAATAACATTCAGAAGAAACAATAATAATCTCTTACAAAAAAAATAGAAGACCTACCTTTTTAATGGTGCGAGGGTGAGCTGAAGTACCAGTGGCTGCAATAATTTCAAGGATGAAGAAAGAATTATTAAAAATTATAATATAATAATATTCTTTAAAAACCAACCCCTTAGTCCTTAGTATGAAAACAGTACGATTACAGCCATTATATCTACAAATATATCATTATATTACCATAACTAGGATAAACATCAATTATCACTTTACAAAAGAAAACGCATTCAGGCCCTTCAAGTGGAAAGGATCAAAAGATGAAATATGAATCGGCATATAACAAAAGTACCAAAAAACCTATGAAACGGCATTAGATGGATGAACAAAACCTTATACAAATTTCAACAACAAAATTAAAATAAATGAGAAGTGAGACACTTTTACAGATATAATGTTGGAATGATTAATGTATGTTAAGCTTCTAAAGAAGTACTTAAAAACCCCAAATTACTTCTGCACCATCGAATTATTGTGTTGACATTGATTTTTCAATAACAATTTCTTAAGATAAGAAGATATTGGTATTGGCCGATTGCAACCAATAACAAAGAAATCATTAACCCAAAAAAACATTAATTCTATAATAGATTTAAAAAAAATCACGACCGAGCAGAGAAGAAAAACTAGCCAAAAAATTAAAAAAACTAAAAAATACAAAAAGAAGAAGAAGTAGGATTAGGGTTTTCAAATATACCGGTGCCGGCAGGTGGGATATCCTCCCAGGACGAAGGACTTGATGAGCAGCTGTAAAACAAAAACAAAATATTAGAGAAGAAAATAATCGGAAGAGAGGAGGGAATAAAAAATAGAGAAGAAAAAGAAGGAGAAGTCCGTTGACCTAACTAACCGAGAAGGAGGAGATGAGGAAAGCAGCCCTTTGAGGTAGGTGACCGAGAAGGAAAGGAGGAGAGCGGCCTATGAGCCGTAGATCGAGCAAGAGGGAGGAGAAATTTTAGAAGGGGGGAGTTCGTTCCTTTTATTAGTGGGAGTATGAAAAGTTTATAAGGGGAAATATTTTAGAGGGGGGAGGGTGGGAAATATTTGGAGAGAAAAAGTGCCGCAGGAAAGAAAGAAAAAATACGCCTATTCTGACCAAGTCAAAAAATATTTATAGTTAGTAACTTATTATTATTTTATTAAATTTATTTAATATAAATTTTTTTTTATTGGTGACGGAATAAGGAGTCCCAAATATTTATCACAAAACAACTAATATTTAGTATATTTTCTATGACAGTCTAATCATCATAAATTCTAAATAATTTCTTCATAAATTTGGAATCACTATAAACCCTAGATAAAATAAAGAAATGAAGGCATGAGTAACCTGTAATCGAGAGATAGAGAAGAAAAAGAAGAAAACGTGAGAGAGAGAATAGAGACTAGTTGTATTCGGTTTTTAGATTCGGATTTGGATTTGGATTGATACATACATGATCGTTCTCTATATTAAATACGGCTTAGAATTGTTCAAAAATGAGCGTCCAAATCATATGTATATTTTACTTATTAATATATAAAAACTAAAAAAACTATTGTATATGTTTTCTTCTTACGTAGTTGTTGAAAAAAAATTTAAAAATAAATGAAAATATAATAATATATTCAACATTAAAATTATATTTAAACTAACTACATGGTATTATCTAATTAAACCCCAAAGATTCAAACAATATATTTATAATAAATCATAATTAAAATATATTTAGATTATTATAATACAATTTAAATCTTTATCTATTTTTAAAAATAATATTATAGATTATTTGTATACGTGCAACGAACGTAAACTAGATTAGTGTTATAGTACGTAGTCTTTTTTATACTTTAGGTAAGTTGTTGTTTTGCTAGACGAAAAGAGGATATCTGACAAAATTACTTTATGATCTTTTTCTTGCCTTTCAGCTCTCGCTGGAGTTTATTCAGAATATCGCATGAAGAAGAACGATAGCCTTTACTAACATAATGTACAATTGTACATATATGTCTAGTCATATGTTGGTTGCTTCAACACCAACTATCATCAATAGGTATTAATTGTATCAGAGGGGAAGATGCTGGATTGTCAGCTATCATTTGTTGAAATTACAAGGGTAACTATCAATGTCGGACTTTAAATTTTTGAGGCTTGAGACAAACTCTAAAAGTTGTGCCCTCAAAGCTTAATGCTTATATAAATTTTTTTTGTGGACAACAATAAAATAGTAATATCAATACAAAATTTAAGAAAAAATAATAAAAATATAATAAAAATATAATATCCAAAATAATATATGTCATAACAAAAAAAACTAATAAAATTGAAGATATTCCAAGGAGAAAATTAGATTTGATGTTCTAAACAAATAAATAACTAATAATGTTTCGAATAATTCTTATGATAATAATAAAAAATACAAAAATTTGTAACTTGTTATATTGTTCCATTAAATCCAAGAGGACATAGAGAGAGAGGATATTAACAACGACGAAAGGAAAAAAAAGGGGTTGGCAATGACAGAAGGGTATAAGAAGAATTGGAGCATCAGAATGTTAGATCAGCAATAGAGGGGAGAGGATTTAATTTTGACAGCGACTGTACCAATTTTTTTTATTTTGACTAACTGATTTGTCTTTTGGTAATACTATATATGACATTTCGATATTCTAAATTTTTGGGCAAGAGGCACCCGCCTTACGGGCCTCATATCAAGTCCAGCTGTGGTAACTACCACATTTCAAATTTCTGAGTTGTTTTCAAACAATTTTCTAAACAAATTCATAAATTATTTAGTTGATGCACTTATAAGATCTTAAAGGGAACCCAAAAAAGGAATTGAGCAAACTGATAAGACTGAAATATCCATCTTGTATACTTTATGGGGAGTAAGATATTTGCATAGTAAGTTATACATATGCCAATACCAAAACATAATTCTTGAACCAACATGAGAAGATCAAGATTGAGACCAACAAGAACTATAATAGAAATATTAAAAAATTATCAAATATAGTTGAACAAAAAAGAACAATAATCAAGGGTGTAAAAACAAAGTAGGTTGTAAAAACATGTAAATAAAGAAAACTTATTTATCTCGATGATTACACTTTAAAAATTCTATAACTGTTAGATATTTTTAATAATTCATTAATTGAATATATGGCACACCATAAGCTAAAGAAACATTTTAAATAGTAAAGTAGAGGTGGAGGAGTGCTAATTTTTACAAGGAAGAATATTATAATACGCAAGAAGCGGTGGAAGGGATTGATGCAAGAAGCTGATATATTAGGTCTGTCTTTCGAAGCCGTAGAAGGGATAGGTTCAACATGTGACAGATCCATTTAACCAGGAACTGCTACGAAGTGAGGTATTGACCTAATAAGACCAACATTTTGAATAATATCATCCTAGAAATATCTTAAAGATATATTTACAACATTGTCTAAATATTGTAAAATAGACATATTTTACAACATTTTATACAAGTTGTTAAATATAACCCTTTTATAGTGTTCCATAAACATTGCGAAATCATATTACATATACAACGTTTACATAAAGTGGTAAAATAAAATTAATTTTACAACATCAAACAAACATTGTGCAATATGAACAATTTACAACTGTTGCTAAACGTTATTGAACACGATATTTTTACAACATTTTAAATATATTGTCAAAATTTGTAACTTTGACAACAGTACATAACCGTTGTCAAAATTAATAAATGTTACAATGTTAAAAAAATGTTGTTAAAAACAATAATACACAACTTTTATGAATGACCATTGTAGAAGCCTTAATATTTGAATATAAAGCATTGTTTGCACATGTATTTTATAATGTTTTTCCAATAAAGGTTGTAGAGGACCCCCTTTTTTACAATATTTTTAGGAAGTGTTGTAGATGGAATGTTGCAATAAGAGTTTTTTTCTTGTAGTGATTAGTACCTGTCAGGATATGCTTGCGATATGCTAGATAGCATAGTTACCCTGTTCAAGACTGTGGAATTACGACCAGTAGGACTATGATTGCATGTTATCTATTGACCTTGATTGTTGGGGGTTTGACCTAGAAGGGGTACGATCATCTTAATTTTGAGGACAAAATTCTTCTAAGGATGGTAGACTTATAACACCCAGTTTTTAGAAATGAGGATAATTTTGAACTTTTGTAATTATAATCATTAATAATGATATTTAAATCATATTGTAATTTTTGGTGATTTTTAATCAATTTAAAACTATTTAAAATATTGAATTGTGATTTGATGGTTAACTAGTTAAACCCTAGTTTTGCTAAGCCTAGAGACTAACCATGACCAAGGAAGCCTAGTCATGTGATTATAATATCATATTACTACTTTTTAGCCTAAGGGTATTTTGGTCATTTTTGACTTTTAATGAAAATGAATTTTGATTAATTAAATATTGTGCTAATCTTTTAGTTAAGCCTTAACCTAGAAGTTTAACCAAATCTAGATTAGTCTTGAGGTTAGAGTCATGGTTAGAATATTCCTACTAAGTGCCAAGGTTAGTAATATCTAGATATTATTGTAGTATGATATTTTCCTTAAGATATTTGTAGAAGGAAAGCCTTAGGACTAAATTGGACCAATGAGAGGACTTGAAATTTGATGGAGAAGCCTTAGCCACCCATCTACATCTAAACCTAACCCTAATTCCTATTATGGCAGCTACAAGTAGTAAATCCCCCTCCTATAAAGTATCATCTAGTAGCCCTTGCCTTTTTTTGATACCTAGAAAGAACCCTAATTTGTTTTTTCCTAAACTTCTTCCATTTAATTCAAATTGAGTCAAATCAATTGCATCATCATCCCCAACAGTAGAAGAGACTTGTGGAGGCTTGCTAGCATGGTTTAAGGACATTTGAACCATAGCAAGTCGAGGAAGACATCAATTTTAGGTTCTTTACATTGAGATTCCAACTCTCAATAGGTAAACCCCTTTAAACCCATTAAAACCTTGATTTTTCTTCATAGATGCATACATCTAGGTACCATACCCCTGTAGACCAAGTTTGGTAGGATCTCGTGTCCATTTAGTATGCGTATCGGACACGTATCGGTATTTTTAAATAAGTGTTTGGTGAAATGCCACATAGGAATTTATTTTATTAATTTTCAAAACTAATTACATGTATGTGTAGCCTAACATGTGTATATCAAAACCCTAATCGACTAAGTCAATTTTAGCATTGTTTGGATAATATTTTAGGACACGGGGACACGTGTACGAGACCTCATGTACTGCCCTGCTGCCCGACCTTCATTTCTCTCTGTATACGGCACGTGGACCCATAAAACTTAGCATGGAGGTGGGGGACATGACTGTCAGGCCCCTCCCCAAGTTTTAGGACACCTCATGTTGTATCGGACACATTATTCCACTTGTACTGTTTCGACCACTGCACATACACACAGATTTTTGGCTCTAATACGCCTTCGTATCACTTGACACGACTCACTTGGACACGAGGAAGACACATGTACCCGTAGACATATCCCTGGCGAACACGTATGCACAAGCACGAGGACACTAGGACACTGTGTCGTGTCCATGAGCCCGTGTCCTTGCTGCACGAGACAGTGTTCGACCAGTGTCCTGTTTCTATGTTCGAATGCTATTTGACACTTCATGTCCAATTTTTGGACACGACTCAGGCCCCTAGACACGAATCAGGCCCCAAGACACGAAGCCCTAGTCCTGACCTAACCTTGGACACGAGCACGAGGCTCAAGGGTGGACACACGAGCCCCTAGATGGGTCGACACACGTGTACAAGGATTAGTATTGCTATTTACTGATACTTACCTTTTGGTCTATTTTGGACACTTTGTGTCCTGATTTCTGGACACGAATGGACGCGTAAACATGCCTGACAGGTCCCTATGTCTGTACACTATATTCTCCTAATTTTGATTCGAATTTGAATGCTTAGGTTTCGAATTAACATGTTTATGTGTAACTGTTTCCAGTTTTAATATTTTAGGAGATTCGGATGAGTTAATGTGGTATTTGGATTCCTGTGTTAATGTAGAATCTGAATTCTTGAAATGTTGAGTTTGGATTAATTTGATGTTGTGAGTTTGATGATGAGAATTTGACAGGGATTGCATTGCAGCAGTGAGCAAGCCAACTTGGGCAGGCAGGTATCAGCCAGGAAGCCTGTTTGGCTTGCCATTGCCTTGTTATTGCAGCAAGTTAGAGTGAGAGTTTGTGTGTGTCTATGGTTTAGTGAGTCCAAATTAGAGTATCAGTTGATAGGGGTGAATGACAGTAAGGAAGGGAGGGTTATATTAGTTCAGTTAGAGTATTGCTATTGTCATGACCCGCTCCCGAATAATCGGACGCGAGTCGGACACGCCCAGCCTTCGTCGATGGACACGACGAAGTAAGTTGTACAATTCTAAGGAAAACTCCAAGATAAAAGGATATATATAAAACAACACAGCTACTATACACGTTTCCAGAATCACCACAATCCGCAAGTTTTTGGTACAATATCATCCGGAGACAAATTCGGTAACATGAATAAAATTATACAATCCTGAAATCCTCAATACAATACATGATAAAATCGTCTAAAACAAATCTAAGAAAAGATCTAACTATAACTCTGAATTTCTAAATCTATCCTGAGGCACAACTCTATCCTGGCTTCGGGCTCTGGCCCATAAAGATGGAACATCATCCTCAAGCATACCTGCAACATATCCTGTCAGGAAAAGAGCAAAGTACAACCCCGACAAGAAGCACTAAGCAATGTAAACTGAAATGTATGAAAAGAATCACAATATGAACTATGGTACAAGACAGGAATATGAAACTGTGGTACATGAATAACGATGAACTATAGTACCAGATCCTGAATAATGAACTATATTATCAGTGTAACATGCTTTTGAAATAACTATCAGAGTATGTGACCGGCTAGGTAAACAATGAACAAGAGCACATGAATAATGGTACGGCTTAGAGTCCCACGTGCACGATATGAGACCTAAGCTATTAGTCAATGCCTAGCTAAAATAGGATTGGTCACATATCTGTAGTATTTTCCCACCCAATGTACAAGTAAGAACAATGAACTATGAACAATGAACGATGAACGATGAACAATGATCAATCGTGTATACAACGTGTCAATATGAGAACATGAAGCAAGACAGAAATACAAAGTAAGGGTTCGAGTCGGTGTACTTGCCTTGCTCCGGGTGATTACGAATAATCGAAAGATCTGACTGTCCTCCTAGTAATAGGTACAAGTTGGTTAAGTTCTAATACTACACTAGCTATTTCAGTTTTAACTAAATAATCTAATTACTTAGCAAGCCACTATTTATTGATAAGAAGCTAACTATATCTTTTACTAGTTTACCAATATATACTAGCTAACAATATACACTAGCTAACTATTTTTAGAAAGTATACTATAGCTATAGCAAAATCATTTACTTAACAAAAGTGCTAAATAATACTATATGTACTCATTTGGAAAACATCTTTTTTTTTCTAATTTCAACAACTATAAAATAGCTTTAGACAATCATAAACATTAGTAAATAATTTTTAGAGCAAAATATTTTAACAATATAAAATACAACTAATATTTTTTTAAAGATTTATTACTGCTAAATACCATATAAATTAGTATTAACAATATAAAACTAAGTACTAATTAACCTAGATATTATAACCAAAAGATAATATTCCAAAACAAAAGCATTTTCCTATTCGGCTACGAAAAATTGCCAACCCAAACCATCAGGCCCATGTCTAAAACAATTCATTAGTTAGCTCATCATCTATCCATAAAAATTAATCAGTAGATCCATAGCCCATTGGAAAAGTCCAAAACAAATGTCCTGCCGACTGGACTCTGGTCCATCGGCCTTGTGAAATGAACTCCCACAATCCAGCCATCATAGCAGATCCTTAACTCTAAAAAAAACTCAAAATGGTTTGCTAATTTTGAAAAGCAAAATCGGACTGACTCTTCGATTTTTGAAAAGTCAAAAGACTGATACACAATGGAACAAAAGAATCCCATAGGAACTGGGTTCAAATTCAAAACCCACAAATTAATCTCATAAAAGAATAAAACATCATTTAATGACTTGAAGTCCCAATTAGCAGATCAAAATAAATTAATGGCCCAACCCCAACCGAACATGCAACATGCCTGCTAAAATCTTTCATTCCTATTTAATTCTTTCCTATTTTCTATTACTAGTCCACATCCATGCAAAACTCAAGCCCAACCAACTCTATAGAAACCAACTCCAGCTTCAGCACACCATCATGCAAGTGACTACACCAACACCAAATATGCAGCTAGTTCTCAAGCCAACAGAGGCCCCAAAGTCTAAGCTCTGATATTACTAGTTTACAAAGTAAACTTAAAAAAACAACTCCTCTACAAAACTCAATGTCAACCAAACTCGGGAGCCCAGCAAAATCATTCAGTCAATATTCAGCAACAATGCCCAACTGCTCCTACTCCCAACCTAAAAAAACATAAATTTAAAACCTAACGGCTACTACTGCCAGATTGCAAATCAAAATTAAATAAGAGAAATGCTAACTCTACACTCAAGTCCCAGAAAATTATAAAACCAAATCGAATCCGAATTTAGAACAGAAAAAATATACAAACAACTATTAACGAAATCAAATTAGAATTTAAACCAACTTATTAAAATAAAAGAGAAAACCTTTGCCCCTGACTATTCCATTCCTGCAGATGTAAAAAACCTAACACCAACTATATGACTCAACATCCCTATCGCGCCAAATCCTACTCCGGTCCCTGTACATGACGCACCAACGCGAAGCATTGCTAGACTTAAAGGATCCGACTCACTGCAGAACATAAACCAAGAACGGACACCCACCAATATTGGACACGAACCAACCCACAAGGATCTGATCTGACCAGTAACACACCAAATCAAGATTCATAGTCACGAACTCAAAATCATTTGGGAAAATCAAGACAATACTTGAAGAGAAATGATTCCACCGTAGTGAAGATACAACGAAGAAATCAGACACAATCTCTCCGATTCCAAGAATGAGTCGAGACTCTGCTGAGATATAAAAGCAAACAGGTTTTGAGCATACTTAGAGAAATAAAGTTTCAGATAATTGGAATTCAATCCCTAATCTCATATCTCAGCTTGTTGACCGATATCACTCTTCAATCAATACTGATCAAATAGACACAAATGAATTGATCAACCAAATCGGAGAGGAATTGATTTAAGAATTGAGGATTCCAACTCGATTAGAATAGAATTAAAGAAGAATAATAATTTAGGAGTCCAGGATCTCACCTAGGTCGGGATCGACACTGATGAACTCTCCGATGATCAGGAAGAGGATCGGATCAGTTGCTGGACCGATCGGCTTGATCGCTATCGCTTGTCGAGTGTCCGTCGAGATAAAATGAACAGATCCAAGAGGATCAACAAGGATTCACCGACACAATCTATGGAGAGGAAGAGTACAGCTCCAATTTATAACTTGATCAAGAAATCAGAGGAAGAAGAATAAATTTCACAAGAAATTGGAACAAACTAACCTAAGTTATCGTCGTGGAGAACTCGATGTCGCTGAAGTACGCCATGTAGTAGCCGACGAGAAAGAAACGAAGTCGACAGAGGGGGTCCGCTCAGCCGAGCGCCAACGCCGAGGAGGTCGACTTAGTTGTTATCGCTGTTGCTCGCCGCATGGATGACCGCCACCGCCATAGCCGTCCGCCGGAGTTAGGGTTAGGGCTACAACTCCAATTTAGGGAAGAAAGGAAGGGGAATAGGAGGAATCGAGAGAGCTCAGCTCTGCTCCCAATTTACTGAGCAGAAAGAAAAATGAGAAGAGAGAGAGAGCGGAGAGACTTAAAATAGAGTGAATGAAAGAATAGAATATTTCACACAAGCCCCTCCACTCAATGGAATTAATCACAGAAGTCCCTCATATTTTCAATAATTGCAAGAATACAAAAATTCAGTTAGGAAATTGGTTACAAGGTTGTTATAAATGGAAGGAAACTAAATTTGAAACCAAATTCAAATTGCTCTTAATTAATATCCATTAAGAAAATTATATTATTAAGAATAGGTAAATCAATTAAATATTTTCATAAACAACCATAAAATAAAATATGTCTAAATTATAAAATTCCATAAAATTCAAAAATTTAATAATTCGGGCACCGGGGTTACAAATCTCCCCCCTTAGAAAATTTCGTCCTCGAAATTCCAAAATGGTATGATTAGGCACGATCAAGATAACAAGGTACAAAATTTTGAAGTTGACAAAATTTTAAAGTGGTTCAAGAAATAGTCACAAAAATAAAATCAACGGATAATAGTCTCCATAGTACCCGACAATCTTTATATCTGAAATCACTTTCCTTACAGTTCCTGCCCCGCTAGTATGCATCTGGCTGCAGTGAGCTTTCGGTTCCATGCTTTCGATAGTATTAGATTACCGTAATATTTTGTCTACTTTATCCGATATAAAATAAATTTAGGACTTAGCTTCAATAATATCTGAGAACCTAAGAATACCCGTAATTACTTTGACTTAAAGTCCCTGCCTCGCCAGTGTACAGCTAGCTGCAGTAGACTCACGGCCTCCATAATCTAGGTCATAGTAGGTTGTCAAATATTTTCTCAACTTTATCCAGAAGTTTCAAGGAAGTTATAAAAATAAAGGGTGATAGTATCTGTTCTTTAGGAATAATTGGATATCAAGAGACAATCAAAAGTCAACAAGTAGTTACTAGGTACTATGAAATAACAGTAAGATAGGGATGAGACTTTAGAAATAAGTCTCGGAATAGAGAAACAACAAGGAAATGTAAAAAGAAACATCAAAGAAAGATAGTGATCCACGAGTGCCTCCGGTTGTCAGTACTCGTCCGGAATAGGAATAGTCTCCACTTCCTCGACTGTCAGGAGGTAGACTCGCCCTTCTGGCTGGTCTCCTTGCGACTGTTGAACATGAAGAGGTAAGTCCTCCTGCTGGGTCCCGGTGCTCCTCGTGCTCGTCCCTCAGCGGCTTCTGGACAATCTCTGACCTGGTGAGCATATGGTCCACAGAATAAGCAAAGCCTCAGCCTCTTGTGGTATTCGTCGTAATGATGTCCTAGGCGGTGACAGTAGTTGTAAGTGACTGCCAACTGCTGCCTCTATGGCTGATCTACATGAACTCTGGCTGGACGATGATGCTGCTGTGCTGGCTGCTGTGGCCTCGCCTGAATCTGAGTCCGGATCCTCTTCGCCGGTGCTTGGTAACTGCTACTGCCAATGTCCCTATCCCTCTTGGGCCTCGCGTTCATCTCCTTCTCCACAGTCTGAGCAATTTTGAGGATGCTCGAATAAGTAGTCGCCTAGATGATCGCCACTGCGTGTCGTTGCTCTCTAGTGAGGCCCTTCTTGAACCTCCAAGCTCTATCCTCCGGTGCTTTGACTAGGTTCTCCGTGAACCTGCTGAGTCAGGTGAACTCTGATGTGTACTCCGCCACTGTCATGGTCCCCTACTGCAATACCTCGAACTGCATTCAAAGCTCATCTCGCTCCATATCGGAGAAAAACTTCTCCTTGAACAGAGTTTTAAAATCTGTCCAAAGAACCTGGGGTACAGCTAATGGGGGCTCCTCCCGGTACCAAGCTCTGGCAAGGTCAAAACGTTGCATGCTCGCAACTTCCACCTTCAAGTCATCTGGGTTTCTCGCCATCTTCAGCGTCCTCTCCGTATTTCCAACCACTCATCAGCATACACTATCCCTTTATGACCCCAAAAATCTATCAGACAGAGATTCTGGTAGTCTCTGGCGGTCCCTGGTCTCGGTGCTGCTGGTGCTGGAGGAGCAACTGGTGCTGGTGGAGCCAGCTCTTGGGTCCTGAGGGCATCCATAATTATCGTTCAAAACAACACAGCCTGATGTTTCTGTGCCTCCAGGAACTGCTGGAACATGGCCATCACCTGGGTGCCATTGAACATCATCGTCGGAGGCAGCAGAGGAAACTGAGGGGGTGGTGGTGGAAGCTGCCCCACTGGTACATCAACTGCGGTTTGATCCGAAGCTCCTGCAGCTCTGGACTGATCTGCGGTCTTCCTGGTGGTAACCATCCTGAAATAGAAAGAAAACTCGTTGATTGCGAAGCCCTCGGAAAAATAGTCAACCTCCTAGAAAATATTGAGTATAAACAATCTCTATATTCAATAACTATAACCATTTTCCATGGATCCTATGCTGTGATGAGTTTTCCTTGGTCTAACAGGTTCCCTAATAGCACTTTATAGCCTAAGTGCCCTTAGGACAGACCTGTATGGGCTACAACTAAAAATATGTCACGACCCGCTCTCGAATAATCGGATACGAATTGGACACGCCCAGCCTTCGTTGATGGACACGACGAAGTAAGCTGTACAATTCTATGGAAAACTCTAAGATAAAAGGATATATAAAACAACACAGCTACTATACATGTTCCCAGAATCACAATAATCCACAAGTTATTGGTACAATATCATCCGGAGACAAATTCGATAACATGAATAAAATTATACAATCGTGAAATCCTCAATACAATACATGATAAAATCCTCTAAAACAAATCTAAGAAAAGATCTAACTATAACTGAATTTCTAAATCTATCCTGAGGCACAACTCTATCCTGGCTTCGGGCTCTGGCCCATAAAGATGGAACATCATCCTCAAGCATACCTGCAACGTATCCTGTCAGGAAAAAAGCAAAGTACAACCCCGACAAGAAGCACTAAACAATGTAAACTAAAATACATGAAAATAATCATAATATGAACTATAGTACAAGACAGGAATATAAAACTTTGGTACATGAATAATGATGAACTATAGTACCAGATCCTGAACAATGAACTATACTATCAGTGTAACATGCATTTGAAATAACTATCAGAGTATGTGACCGGCTGGATAAACAATGATCAAGAGCACATGAATAATGGTACGGCTTAGAGTCCCATGTGCACGATGTGAGACCTAAGCTATTAGTCAATGCCTAGCTAAAATAGGATTGGTCACATATCTGTAGTATTTCCCCATCCAATGTACAAGTAAGAACAATGAACTACGAACAATGAACGATGAACGATGAACAATGATCAATCGTGTGTACAACGTGTCAATATGAGAACATGAAGCAAGACAGAAATACAAAGTAAGGGTTCGAGTCGGTGTACTTGCCTTGCTCCGGGTGATCAGGAATAATCGGAAGATCTGACTGTCCTCCTGGTAATAGGTGCAAGTTGGTTAAGTTCTAATACTACACTAGCTATTTTAGTTTTAACTAAATAATCTAATTACTTAGCAAGCCATCATTTATTGATAAGAAGCTAACTATATCTTTTACTAGTTTACCAATATATACTAGCTAACAATATACACTAGCTAACTATTTTTAGAAAGTATACAATAGCTATAGCAAAATCATTTACTTAACAAAAGTGCTAAATAATACTATATGTACTCATTTGGAAAACTTCTTCTTCTTTTTTCTAATTTCAACAACTATAAAATAGCTTTAGACAATCATAAACATTAGTAAATAATTTTTAGAGCAAAATATTTTAACAATATAAAATACAACTAATATTTTTTTAAAAGATTTATTACTACTAAATACCATATAAATTAGTATTAACAATATAAAACTAAATACTAATTAACCTAGATATTATAACCAAAAGATAATTCCAAAACAAAAGCATTTTCCTATTCAGCTACGAAAAATTGCCAACCCAAACCATCAGGCCCATATCTAAAACAATTCATTAGTTAGCTCATCATATATCCATAAAAATTAATCAGTGGATCTAGAGCCCATTGGAAAAGTCTAAAACAAAAGTCCTGCCTGCTGGACTCTGGTCCATCGGCCTAGTGAAATGAACTCCCACAATCTAGCCATCATAGCAGACTCTTAACTCTAAAAAAATAACTTAAAAAGGTTTGCTGATTTTGAAAAGCAAAATCGGACTGACTCTTCGATTTTCGAAAAGTCAAAAGACTGACATATAATGGAACAAAAAAGCCCATAGGAACTGGGTTCAAATTCAAAACCCACAAATTAATCTCATAAAAGAATAAAACATCATTTAATGACTTGAAGTCCCAATCAGCAGATCAAAATGAATTAATGGCCCAACCCCAACCGAACATGCAACATGCCTGCTAAAATCCTTCATTCCTATTTAATTCTTTCCTATTTCCTATTACTAGTCCACATCCATGCAAAACTCAAGCCCAACCAACTCTATAGAAACCAACTCCAGGTTCAGCACACCATCATGCAAGTGACTACACCAATACCAAATATGCTGCTAGTTCCCAAGCCAACAGAGGCCCCAAAGTCTAAGTAAACTCTCCGATGATGAACTCTCTGATGATCAGGAAGAGGATCGGACCAGTTGCTGGACTGATCGGTTTGATCGTTATCGCTTGTCGAGTGTCCGTCGAGATAAAACGAACAGATCCAAGAGGATCAACAAGGATTCGCCGACACAATCTCTGGAGAGGAAGAGTACAGCTCCAATTTATAATTTGATCAAGAAATCAGAGGAAGAAGAATGAATTTCACAAGAAATTGGAACAAATTGACCTAAGTTATCATCGTGGAGAACTCGACGTCGTCGAAGTACGCCACGTAGTAGCCGACGAGAAAGAAACGAAGTCGGCAGAGGGGGTCGGCTCAGCCGAGCGCCAACGCCGAGGAGGTCGACTTAGTTGTCATCGCTGTTGCTCGTCGCATGGATTACCGCCACCGCCATAGCCATCCGCCAGAGTTAGGGTTAGGGCTATAGCTCCAATTTGGGGAAGAAAGGAAGGAGAAGAGGAGGATTCGAGAGAGCTCGGCTCTGCTCCCAATTTACTGAACAGAAAGAAAAATGAGAAGAGAGAGAGAGGAGAGAATTAAAATAGAGTGAATGAAAGAATGGAATATTTCACACAAGCCCCTCCACTCAATGGAATTAATCACAGAAGTCCTTCCCCTTTTCAATAATTGCAAGAATACAAAAATTCAGTTAGAAAATTGGTTACAAGGTTGTTGTAAATGGAGGGAAACTAAATTTGAAACCAAATTCAAATTGCTCTTAATTAATATCCATTAAGAAAATTATATTATTAAGAATAGTAAATCAATTAAATATTTTCATAATCAACCATAAAATAAAATATGTCTAAATTATAAAATCCTATAAAATTCAAAAATTTAATAATTCGGAAAGCGGGGTTACAGCTATAGTTCAGTAGGATTGATGTCCTACATCATTAAGATATAACTTTCCATGTTTTGCCCACTCATTGCATAAAGTTAGCCCACTTATCTTTAGGTGTCCTTCCATAACCTGGATACCAGTGGTGAGTGGCAGGGTCCTTGATTAGTGACAGGTATCCATGGAACTGATACCTTAGAGTATCAGAGTCATGGTTAAGTGTCACTACCACATTTTAGCTTGAGGGTATTTTGGTTATTTTGAAAATTTTGAATTTAATTTGATTTGTTTAAGTGATGGTTGTTATTTTTGGCCTTTGCTAGTTGAGACTTTGGAGACTAGCCTAGATGTTGACTTTGACTTTGGTGACTTAGTTAGCATGGTGTGGACCCTAGTCTAACTTAAGTCGACCCAAGTTGACTTTTTTTGGACCAAGTTTCATAGAGAGATTAAGTGTTTTAGGTGCATGGGTTTTTCACTAAAAGATTGATCCATTTAGACTTGCACTTGGCCCAAAGCCCATTAGTCATCAACCCTAACGCTAATTCTTTCTATTTGTGGCCGGCCTAGGGATCCCCTCCTCTATTTAATTCATCTTAATCATTCTTGCCTCTTTTTATACCACTTTTATTTTTGGCAAGAGCAAGGTTTGTCCATTCTTCAACTCTTCCTATTTTATTCATTTCACTTTCTTTTTAACCCTAGTCTTTTGTAATAGGATCTAATCCATGCCTATTTACTGTTGGTAGTGTGTAATCTCAGCTTTGGTGAGATTTGAGGCTTGGGAGTTACAATTGGGATCCTTCATTTTTGGAGATTTTTCTTGAAATTGACACTCAATAGGTAAACTATTCAAACCACCTCCATTTCTCGATTTCTTTGCATGGATGCATAGATCTAGGTGTCCCCTAGCTGTAGGTGAAATTTGACAGGATTTGGTTTCGTTTTTGTGTCCGTATCGGACACGTATCAGTAGGTGTCTGTAGGTGTTTGATGAAATGCCTCACAGGGAATTTTTGTGCTATTTTTTAAATCTTTTTTGCATTGATTGATATATCTATGTGTATAGTGATTTTGTGTTGCACTGAGATATTTTTTGCATCGTGTCCGAGTCGCATTAGGGCATGGACACGGTCGCACGCGAGCCGTGCGCATGCCCTGCTGTTCGTTGTGTCGTGTGCACTGGACATGACACGTTCTGGCTCGATATTTATGTGACACGATGAGGCATTGACTGACACCATGTGCACGAAGTACGAGGCAAATCCTTCGAGTGATTCGTGAGGAATCAAACTCGTATGGGGATTGCACTATACGCATACAGGCGAGTGTCGGGCCCTATTTGCGGCTCTCGTGACACGACACGATGAGTCGTGGTCACGTGTCAGGCCATTGGACACGTAGCCCTACCCTAGGCGAACACCTGGACACGTGCACGAGTGGTGTCGTGTCGTGTGTCGTGTCCAGGATCGACACACACACGTGCACGAGACTGTGTGTCTGTGCGTGTGTCTGTGAGTGTTCGAATGGATGTGGACACGTTGTGTCCTATATTGGTGGACACTATTTAACATGTATGACACTTACACATGTGCATGACCAATTACCAACCATTAATTTGATAAATTATGTTTTTATTTCGAAATCAAATCATATTTTCCCCTTGTCTGATACGCACAGTATCAGTGTGCATTTCCTGATATTTTGAATGATTTAATTCAGTTTCAAATGTCGATTTATATGTTTTTATATGTTACTATATGCTTGGATATGTGTGTGTTGAGTGTTGGGTTTCATGTCAAGTTTGCTTAGGTTTATTGTAACTGGACTGAACTTGATATTGTGATACACACACATGTTATAACTGGACACATGCCTATGCATACTGTGATATATGACTGAACTTGACACCTTGCATGACTGAAACTTGACACTTTGTTAACCTTTTGTATATTACCTACTTGCTAACCTACATTGCATTGCTTTGAACCCACTGCAATAACCCTGCTAATAACTGCTAACACATTTAACCTATGAACACACACCTATATTACATACACACACACATATATTGAACTGCCACCCTCATTATCACTCATCTCACACACACACAGGAATCTGAAAACACACACACCCATATCATACTGCTACACACACAATTGACACACACTCCCATCTATCTATCCACACACACATGTATTTACTCCTACACTAAAAACTAAAACTGAGAACACATGTGCACTTGAATAGAAATATGAAAACCACACATACACACACACAACCTTACACGCACTAACATGTACACATTTGAGTTTCCTATGTATAACCTATGCATGTGACATCTCTATCCCTCTACATATCTATCTATGTATGTATCTCTATATACATTAAATATGTATGTATGAAAATAGCAGTGTACATATATAGGTATATATATTTTGACACACATTTTAAACCTTGTACACACAATATTTCATTGACAAATGCCTATGTATATATAAATGCCTTTATATGAATGCCTACAACATGTATGCTTTATATACATTGAGTGTATATATGAAATGTGTGTTTGATAGCTTGTGTTAGCTTTGAAATTGTGTGTGAGTGCTAGCCTAGGCTTGGTTAGGCTTAGTGAGACTTATTTGGACTAGGATTGACCTAGTTGACCTAGTTTGACTAGTGTAGTTGACCAGAGTTGACCAAGAGTTGACTTTGGCCTAGATGACCTAGAAATCATATAGAATGAATTGTAATCTTCATTATTACCATTCTGGACATGTGTTGCTCTATTTATGACTCATCTACTCTGTCTGGACATATATATCTATCGGATACTCAGGATACCAGACGAGTACATTCTCTGACCATTTTATACTTGATAGGATTTACATTTATGCTCTAGATTACTTTACTTAATGTTATCACGTTGTTAAATACGGATTGGTACTATATGGATCCCGTCATAAGATGTTATCCTCCTCGGGAGCGTCGAGTTACAGTATGTCATGTGCGTTTCACTTTCATCATGTACTCCAGTGCTTTCACCATTCATGTGCACTCTTATGATTTATGTACTCTCATGTTCACAGATCCCCCATATATACATTCATGTGCACCCATTTATGGGCCTTCATGTGATATCACGTGCAATAACATAACCTGTCTGGATCCTTGTGTATTGATTGGGGTGCGAAAGAGTATAAATGGTCATGTGAACAATTCTAAAGTAGTATACTTATATGCAAACTCTTAGATTACTCATATGCAAATTCAAGCCGTTCACATGTCTATCTTGTACTCTACATCACTAGCCACTGTTAGCTCTTTACTTATAGTAGATATTTTTTTACAGTCATCTCTTTACTTCATATATTTTCCAGCATTTCATGTATCTTACTCTATAGCATATTTACATATCCTGTCATATTATGAACTGCGTGAGATATATTGTGCTCGCTCCCGTCCTGACTGGACCTGTTAAAAATATTACAGATAACACTGAGGAGTTCTGTCCTACATACTATGGAGCAGGCCTAGATGACACATATGAGCTGGACTTCCAGGAGGACCCAGCACTTGCAGAGGACATTATCCCAGTAGTCTAGGCTAGTTAGCTAGACCAGTATATTACTTATTGTCTTGTCTTGTTCTGGATACACTTTGTACTTATTTAGGGATCTTGTTATTCTGGATATTATGGAGTTGTTATCTTAGATACTTAGATTCTCTTTCTTATTTTGTATTTTATTGCACATTCAGATCTTATATATCTATCTTATCGTACTTTCTACCTTAGTTGCGATTGAGTTGTATATTTCTATATTGTCCTCCATTCGGAGCGTATACATTGTACAGGTACCTTATAATTGTTAGATGTATGTGACCTAGGACAGCGTTCTACCGCCGACACTGCGGCGTAGGCTGGATGTATCCACTTCTCGTGCCCCTACACTGGGTGCTGGTCGTGACATTAAGAGGGATGTGTGAGTGGACTGTTCATGTGTTCTTGCTTAGAGTGCTCAGGTGCAGTAGTGAGATTTTGTAAGGGTTAATGTGTCTATGTGTGCCTTTATAATGATGTAGTTGTGCATTAGTTAATATTAGATTGGAAAGGAATGATAGTAGTATACTAGGGATTTTGGTTTTGGATCATCCCTTATTACTGTATCAGTCTAATCTTCACAGTTTGTTAGAGACTGAGCCAGGGAGGGGCTCATATCCCTGGGACTCAACATATAGTATACATTAGATCTATATGTATAGTTGTAGTTGGTAAATATAGATATGACATATATATATATAGCCCTTATGGGTCAACCTATGTATAAATATGGGTCATCTTTATATGTATATATATATATATATATATATATATATATATATATATATATATATATATATATATATTTTCCTTTAGCTATACTTATAAGTATATGTTGTAGTGGGAAGGGTTGGTATTATATGTTATAGTCTAGAGTAAAAGGTGGATGGCAATGTATAAGTTGTACCTAAAGAATAGTTGTAGCCTTCATTCAATCACCCAACCTCAAACTTTGACTTAATAAATAGTCCCAAAATGACAAAGTTGACCAATAGTTGACCATTGACCCAAGATAGCCTTGTCGTTGACCTAGTTTGACTAGATGTTGACTTGGGTTGACCCAGAGTTGACCAAGTTTGACTTTGACCTAGATTGGCTTAGAAATCATGTAGATTGCATCGTAAACTTCATTTACCTTATTTTAAATACATTATAACCTTTATTGCTCTAAATAGGACATTGTGACTCCGGTTCAGACATCTGATATACATCAGTCATTCAGGGTATCAGGCGAGTACATTCTCTGATAATTCTTTCATTTACTTGTCGATTACTGTACTTCAGTTCTAGTTAGTTCTATTTGATTCTCTGTTACAAACACGATTTGATATTGCTGGATCCATTACATGAGACACTCATTTATTCATGTCTGGCCTCCATTTCTGGAACCATTAGTGGCATCACCTGCTGGAATCACCTACTGGAATCACTTACTGGTATCATTCATGTGCTGGCTGGACTCATACTTGTTTTAGTGTCAGATTATGGATTCATTTGTACTTGTGGGCGGGAAAATATTAGAGTAGACATGTGAACATTACCCAAATACTAGAATCACCTCCCTTGGAATTATACTGAAAGATAGCCATCCCATACCTGATCAGTGTGCGATGTGCCGTATTACTTACAGCCGTTTACATGTCGATCTCGGTATTTTAAAATACACGGTTACCTTATTGTCTGGACTCATCCAGGAATCATTGATCACTGACTGGACTCATCTTGTCTGGACTCATCTTGTACTGGTTTCATCTAGTATTAGATTCATATTTTCTGGACTCATATTGAGATTTACACTTGACTTACCTTACTGTCTGGACTTATATCATGCTACTTTGGACGTTCAGCTAGATCTTATTTTACAGTCTTCCTTGCCATGTTTCTTCTCTTGTTTGTTACCTTACTTTTCTTGTACCTTAACTATTTCTCTACATTATTACTTGTATAAAACTGCCATGTTCATCAATATAACTGTCTATAACTGTTTTATAGTTCTTTATCATTTACTTGGGATTTCTAGATGAGTTGTGTTCGTTCCAATCCTGACTGGATATGTTAAAAATATTACAGATGCTTGCCCCGAGGACACTTGCCCTACTTACTATGAACCATGAGATGGTTTAGCTACATTTGGCCTCGACACTCAGGAGTGATCAGGAGACTAGCTAGTGGACTTGGTTTAGTTTTCATATTTTAGAACTTGAATTGTAATAACTTGAGATATTGAGTTTATATTTGAGTTTGTTTGAGATATTATTATTTAGTAGTTTATATTTGTTGTTGTTTATTAGTCTTTAGTTATTGTCACGCCCCAGAACCAGAATACTGGAGAGCGGGGGCAGACATAGCCAGCTACGTATATCGAAATGGATTCCATCTCGCTATACGGTCACGGCTGTCTAGATACATGAGGGTTTTCTATAAGCCAACAGTCTCCTAAGGTCATGCACAGCCTATTGTCTCAATCACAAGCAAGAAAGTAAAAGTTACAAGATGTATGGTCATTAAATATACAATAGTAAGGCGTCCCAAACATTACATATTCAACTGATCATGAAGCTAGTCATTACAAAATGTCAGGACTAGCAAGAGTTTAGTCATACATGATCAACCCTAGGATCTGTCAATCATGTTACAGCCCGTAGGCAGACAGTAAGTAAATACAATCGAGCTAAACAGGTGCTCGTCGGCTAAACACCTCAAAAGAATATTTTTACAATAAAGTGAGAGAGCAAAAATAAACCCACTCGTTGCCCGGGTTACGTCTGGTGTTCACCATCGGGCTGGAAAAGCGGTGGATCCTCTGGAGCTGCTCCGAAATCTGGCCATACAAAACCAGCTGGGTCAGATCCCAGAAAGAGCAAGTGCCACAAAGGAAGCTTCACTTAGGAACTAAAACCAGCAATCAGCACAAGATATAAATAAAAGTAAGAACTGGAAATAAAGAAAATACATCAGGATGATATACGACGAGATAACCATGGAACTATTCAGATTACCAGGTTACAACCCGTAAACCAAACAAGGACCGGGGTTGTAACCCTTCGTCTGAACAGAACTTGGAATTCTCACCATTTATCGGTAAAATAAATACAGGCATTCTGGTCATGCAGTAGTCTGGAATAGGATCAGGACAAGGCTAGACAGGTTAGACTCCATTCAATCATATCACGGCCAAGCAAGAATTACGGCTTAATACTTTAACTAACTAGGGTTATCACAGGCCTAATTACTAGCAAGATGCAGTGAGATTACTCCACAGCCACAAGCCCTGCAGACCATCCAGGTTACCCAGGTCGAAATTAGGGGTTGAATTCAGGTGGGTACACCGTCCAGGAAACGCATGTACCCTTAGGTAGCTTGAAGGGTGCAACACATGACAGTGTGCTGGAAATGTGCCCTACTCGACGGCATGCTACAGATTCCAGGCACGCCCAGGTAACGGGATTGCCTGTAGCTGGGGAAATCTCTTCATGACTAATGTATTAATCTAGTTATTAGTCCTTAGTTCATTTCAATAGGTCCTCCTGACCGTGGTACTCAGGAGTCCCTCCCTAGACATGATGTAAGACAGGACTGGTTTATTTGTACAAGCACAATCGCCCACGGTGTCTATGTAATTTATACAGGTCATGTCATGTCAGGTAGCCGTCGCAACAGCTTATCAGATATATCATGTCAGGTTTATCATGTCAAGTGTTCTTGTCAGGAATGCGCCATGGCGGGCCACTATCATGTCATGTCAGGTTTTCTTGTCAAGAGTGCACCACTACGGGTCACTATCAGGTCATGTCAGGTATCATTTCCAAACATATTAAACAAATCCATGATTATCAAGTTCACGACAAAAGGCGTAAGGATATAAAATGGACGTAAAATATCTAATAAAATATCAATATTCAGGGCTATAGAAGAGCCATGCGGCTAAGGCATATGCGGCCAGGAATGATCACATGCGGTTGGAAGAGAACAGCCCATGCGGCTGAATGGATATGGGTTCATGCGGCCCGAAATCCGAGTTTATGCAGCTCGAAAAGGTCGGTCTCAAGGCAGTACGGGCGTGCGGCGCATGCGGCTACAGGAGCTTATGGAGGGGTCTCATGCGGCTGAAGGGAATCAGGGTCTATGCGGGTCGGGATCAGTCAGTCATGCGGCTGAGAGGACTCGGGTCCTCATGCGGCAGCGGGAGACTGCGGTCTATACGGCTCGCGAGTATTGGAGTTCATGCGGCTCGGATGGGCGAAGTCCCATACGGCAGCGGAGAGCAATGCCTATGCGGCTGGGAGCAAAGGTGCATATGCGGTTCGGGAAGAAGGGCCCCATGCGGCTAGAAGTACAAGAGCCTCATGCGGCCGAACTAAATACTTGCCGCATGAACTTGTCATGCGGTCAAGTCCAGTTGATAGTGCATGCGGTTTTGAAGCTGACTTGCCGCATGAATATTCATGCGGTCAAGTGCTATCATGCGGCTCGGAACTGTGCTTCTTCTCCAAATTTCCGAGAAGAAGTACACCATAAGCCATGGCTTCCAAGCTGCATAACTCTATCATCCGGAGCCCAAATCCGAACTTCCATAGGTCAAAATGGGGTAGAACGAAATTTTCTACAACATGGAACCATCAAAACACAGAAATAACAAGATTAAGTAGATCAAAACCCAAGAAATCCGAAAATAAAGTAAACTTAGATCTAGAAGAATCTAGCCATGGAAAGTGAAAAGGCCAAGTTCTAAAGTAAGTTAAAATGATGTAAGGAAGAGAATGAAGCAATAAAATTAGAGTTCCTCCATGAAGCAAGTTGCACTTGCCTAGACCTCTCTCTTCTCTCTCTGGTAGGTAAGAAGTAATGAGGAAGAAAAAGATGAGATTAATGAAGAGAGAGAAAAGAATGGGCTAATAAATACGAATGGAGGTGGTAGGTAGGGGGTTCATCCAAGGGTTCATCATGAACCCAAGCAAAACCAAGCCAGGCCGAACCAACCAACCTGAACCAGGAATAGACCAAGCCAAGAAGGAAATGCCAAGCCAGGAAATCATGCAATAAAATACGTACACGTATTCCAAGAATACGTGATACGAACCACAGGCATTACAACTCTACCCACCTTAAAAGAATTCCGTCCTCGGAATTTGATCAAGAGGCTAGAGGAGCAATGACAAGCTACATTAATCACATGCAAGCTATAACTAGGCAGACAATCACTCATTCAAGCAAGGAATCGAAGGCATAAGGCATAAGAAAGACATTATACCTCACGAGTCAAACAAGTTGGGATATCGCGATCGGATATCATCCTCATGCTCCCACGTTGACTCCCCCAAAGAGTGATGACCCCAAGCAACTCGGACTAACTTGATAGTCTTGTTCTTGAGGATCTTCTCTCTCCGGTCCAATATAGACACGGGCCTCTCCTCATACGAAAGGTTGGTGCCAACAACCAATTCCGAATGATCCAGGATATGGCTCGGGTCTGGGATATACCGTCGTAATTGGGATACATGGAACACGTCATGCACCTCGCTTAGCGACGGCGGAAGAGCGAGACGATATGATACATCTCCTACTCGCTCCAGAATGTCAAACGGTCCTATATACCTAGGACTAAGCTTGCCCCGTACGCCGAAACGAATGATGCCACGGTTAGGCAAAATCCTCAGGAATACATGATCGCCGACCGAAAACTCGAGAGGGCGCCGATGAGAATCGGCCCAATGATGCTGGCGATCTTGGACAACTCGAAGATGATCTCTGACTCTCCTGACCATTTCGACTGTCTGGGCAATCATTTCTGGACCGAGCATTTGTCTCTCTCCAACATCATCCCAGGCTAGCGGGGATCTGCACTTCCTGCCATAAAGTGCCTCGAACGGTGCCATCTGGATACTGGCCTGGAAACTGTTATTGTACGAGAATTCTACCAGGTGTAAGTGATCTTCCCACGAACTACCAAAGTCAAGTGTATAGGACCGCAACATGTCTTCAAGAGTCTGGATCGTGCGTTCCGACTGGCCATCTGTCTGTGGGTGATATGCTGAACTGAACTGGAGACGAGTTCCCAAACTCTCTTGCAGGCTACGCCAAAAGTGCGACGTAAATCTTGAATCTCGGTCCGAGGTGATACTGACTGGCACACCGTGCAACCTGACAATCTGCCTGAGGTACATCTCCGCTAGCTGAGCCGTCGACTGACCAACTCTGAATGGAAGAAAGTGAGCCACCTTCGTGAGCCGATCAACTATAACCCAGATAGCATCTCTACCAGCTGGGGATCTAGGTAATCCGGTCACGAAATCTATGGTCACATGCTCCCACTTCCATTCTGGAATCGGTAAGGGTTGAAGAAGTCCAGCCGGTCTCTGATGTTCGGCCTTAACTTGTTGGCAAACCAAACACCGAGAGACAAACCGAGCTATCTTCCGCTTCATGCCATTCCACCAGAAATGTTGACGGATATCACGGTACATCTTTGTACTGCCAGGATGGATGGAATACTGAAAACTGTGAGCCTCTGACATGATCTCCTGCCTGATATCTCCACTGGGTACACAAAGACGCTTTCCATGTCGAAGTGTACCGTCCTCATGAATGCATAACTCTGGTCTTCATCCTGCCTCACACTCTGTCCTGAGTCGCTGAAGCTTGGAATCTGCTTACTGTGCCATCCGAATCCTCTCGACTATAGTGGACTGAACTTGCATACTGGCCATCAATGCCACACTGGAAGGGAGAACAACTTCTATACCCATCTTCTGAAGATCTGCTAACAGCTCTGGCTGCGCTGTTAGGAAATAAACTCCGGCTCTCCTGCTCAAAGCATCTGCAACAACGTTGGCCTTCCCAGGATGATACTGCAAGTTGACATCATAATCCACAAGAAGCTCCAGCCATCTCCTCTGACGCATATTTAGATCCTTCTGGGTGAAAACATACTTCAGGCTCTTGTGGTCGGTGAAAATCTCCACCCTATCTCCATACAAATAGTGCCTCCACAACTTAAGTGCAAACACTACCGCTGCCAGCTCCAAGTCATGGGTTGGGTAATTCCTCTCATGATCACGAAGTTGTCGTGACGCATAAGCTATTACCTTCCCATGCTGCATCAGAACACATCCTAAACCTCTGCCTGAAGCATCACAGTACACTGAGAATCCTCCGGTCCCATCTGGAAGCGTAAGAATAGGAGCTGTTATCAGGCCTCGCTTTAACTGCTCAATAGAACTCTGGCACTCTGCTGTCCAAGCAAACTGTGCATCCTTGCAGGTCAACTGGGTCAATGGCGCTGAAATTCGAACAAAATCTAAAATAAATCGTCGGTAGTAGCCGGCCAATCCAAGAAAACTGCGAACTTCTGCGACTGTGCTGGGCACCGGCCACGACTCAATAGCCACAATCTTCTGGGGATCGACTTCTACTCCCCCTCTGGTGATGATATGACCCAAGTACGAAATGCGATCGAGTCAGAACTCGCATTTACTGAACTTGGCATATAACTGGTGCTTCCTGAGAATCTGAAGAACCACACGGAGATGCTGCTCATGCTCCGCCTCACTCTTGCTGTAGACCAGGATGTCGTCCAAGAACACAATCATAAACTAATCCAAGTATGGCATGAAGATGCGATTCATGAGGTCCATGAATACTGCCGGCGAATTGGTTGCTCCAAAGGGCATAACAAGGAACTCACAATGCCCATATCTCGATCTAAAAGCTGTCTTCGGGATGTCCTGCTCTCTGACTCTGATCTGATGATAACCTGAGCACAAATCAATCTTCGAGAATACTGAAGCCCCCTTGAGTTGATCAAACAAGTCATCTATCCTCGGAAGAGGGTATCTGTTCTTGATTGTCACTGAGTTCAAGGTACAATAATCAACACATAGCCTGGACGTACCATCCTTCTTTTTCACAAGAAGCATCGGGGCTCCCTAAGGCGATCCACTAGCACGAATAAATCCCTTGGCTCGAAGTTCTTCAATCATCTTGTACAATATCTCCAATTCTGAAGGCGCCATCCTGTAGACTCTCTCTGACACTGGAGCTATCCCGGGAATCAAGTCTATGGTGAACTCGATCTCCCGCTACGGAGGCATACCTGGTAGCTCTTCTGGAAAAACATCTGGGAACTCATCCACTATTCTGGGCAACTGCACTGCTGCTACTGCCATCCGCAATACGGGAGGAGAAGGCTCAACTGCGCCTCGAGAAAAAAAAAACTCTGGATCGCCTGGAATGCTAAAAACAACCCTGCCAATGTGGCAGTCTATTCTAGCATACTGGTTCCTCAACCAATCCATCCCTAGGACCACATCATAATCGGCCATCGGGAACTCTATCAATCTAGCGAAGAATTCTCTACCGCTAACTACGATCCGACACGAGGAAAACACTCTATCTACTCCCACAAGTCCGTTACCAGTAAGTATATTGAGCCTTATTGATAATGACTCGGGCTCCAATCCTACCCGTGTCGCGAATCGTACAGACATAAAAGAATACGATGCACCAGAATCAAATAAAGCTGAAGCTGAAAATGAGTTGACGAGAATAGTACCTGCCACTACCTCTCATGGTGCCAATCTTTCCTCTGCGGTCATTACCATAGCCTGACCGTGCCCTCGGGGTGCTGGTCCTCTCTGCTGAAATCCTCGCTGCCTGCTCTGACTCAAGGCTTGGGCTTGTGAATGCTGCTGGGGGTTCTGCTGCTGGAACATCTGGGACTAAGGCGGCAAGGGCCTCGGTAATGGGTACTGCTGCTGCTGGACCGGTGCTGGTCCTCTCACCGAAGAGCTAGAAAGGTTGGACGATGATGAACCACCCCTGTTCGGGCAGGATCCAACCCTATGGTCTGCTGCTCCACAAACCAGACACAATCTCTGTGCCCTACGACACTCTGCTACCACATGGCCTGGCTTCCCACAATGGGAACATCCCACTGCGGAAGACTGCTTCTGCTTCTGCTGCTGCTGCTGAGGGTACGTCGGGGTTGAGTGCGGAACCGACGTTACTGAGGCCGCTCACCTCGGAGCTCCAATAGTCAAAGCCCTGGCTGCCGGGGCTGGTGCTGAAGACTGATTCATCTGGCCGTGAGATCTCTTCCGACCTCCGACCCTATCCACAATCCTCTGGGAGGTATACTCATGCCTCTGGGCTGCTCTCAAGACTGCATCAAAAGTCTGATGCTGAAATTGCTCAACTGCCAATAGAATCTCCAGGTAAAGCCCTTGCTGGAATCGCTGGGCTCTATCATACTCGGTTGCCACCATGGTGGGAGCAAACCGACTGAGTCTGGAAAACTCGGCCGCATATCTATCGACCGTCCTGTCTCCTTGCTTCAGATTGGTGAACCTGGTCTGCAGATCATACCGAGCCACGGCATCGAAATACTTGGTCTAGAATCTCTCTCTGAACACCGCCCAAGCAATAGGTGCTGCTAATCCAACGGCCTGAGCTGCCCAACAGCTGTGGGCAAGATCTAACAACTGCAGGCGCACAACTGCCACCTTCTCGTTCTCTAGAGTCCTGGCTGCCTCGAGAATCACTTCTGTATCCTGAAGCCAAGCATCTGCTGCGATAGCATCTTCGCTACCATCAAAGAAAGGAGGGTTCAAGCGCTTGAAGCTGTTGGCCGCGCTGTTCCTTGGATGACCGCCTCTGGTCAAAGCATCCGCCACTGCTTGTTACAAGGCATATCCACGACGATCTTGAGAAGCTATCAAGGTCCTGACGAGTCCTACTAATGTGCCATCATCAGGTTCGGCAGGCTGAGCTGGCTGAACTGGGGGCTCTTCTCCAACAGGCTCGACTCTGGAGGCTACTACGGAATGCTGGGCTTGATCTCCGGGTTGCTGCTGGTCCACGGGAGGTGCTCCGCCTTGCTGGCCAGTAGGACCACAAATAATGCCGCTGAAGAAGACGACATAGGGAACAATAAGAAAGGACCAGGACAGATCAACGATACAAGCACATGATCAGGACAAGAATCCAGGGATTCAGAAGATACGAGCAGAGATCAAGAACGAATACTGATTGACACATCTATTCGGTAAACCCTCACATATCTTGATTTACAAGACCTGCATGGGCCACCACTTAAACCATGTCACGCCCCAGAACCAGAATACTGGAGAGCGGGGGCAGACATAGCCAGCTACGTATATCGAAATGGATTCCATCTCGCTATACGGTCACGGCTGTCTAGATACATGAGGGTTTTCTACAAGCCAACAGTCTCCTAAGGTCATGTACAGCCTATTGTCTCAATCACAAGCAAGTAAGTAAAAGTTACAAGATGTATGATCATTAAATATACAATAGTAAGGCGTCCCAAACATTACATATTCAGCTGATCATGAAGCTAGTCATTACAAAATGTCAGGACTAGCAAGAGTTTAGTCATACATGATCAACCCTAGGATCTGTCAATCATGTTACAGCCCGTAGGCAGACAGTAAGTAAATACAATCGAGCTAAACAGGTGCTCGTCGGCTAAACGCCTCAAAAGAATATTTTTACAATAAAGTGGGAGAGCAAAAATAAACCTACTCGTTGCCCGGGTTACGTCTGGTGTTCACCATCGGGCTGGAAAAGCAGTGGATCCTCTGGAGCTGCTCCGAAATCTGGCCATACAAAACCAGCTGGGTCAGATCCCAGAAAGAGCAAGTGCCACAAAGGAAGCTTCACTTAGGAACTAAAACCAGCAATCAGCACAAGATATAAATAAAAGTAAGAACTGGAAATAAAGAAAACACATCAGGATGATATACGACGAGATAACCATGGAACTATTCAGATTACCAGGTTACAACCCGTAAACCAAACAAGGATCGGGGTTGTAACCCTTCGTCTGAACAGAACTTGGAATTCTCACCATTTATCGGTAAAATAAATACAGGCATTCTGGTCATGCAGTAGTCTGGAATAGGATCAGGACAAGGCTAGACAGGTTAGACTCCATTCAATCATATCACGGCCAAGCAAGAATTACGGCTTAATACTTTAACTAACTAGGGTTATTACAGGCCTAATTACTAGCAAGATGCAGTGAGATTACTCCACAGCCACAAGCCCTGCAGACCATCCAGGTTACCCAGGTCGAAATTAGGGGTTGAATTCAGGTGGGTACACCGTCCAGGAAACGCATGTACCCTTAGGTAGCTTGAAGGGTGCAACACATGACAGTGTGCTGGAAATGTGCCCTACTCGACGGCAGGCTACAGATCCCAGGCACGCCCAGGTAACGGGATTGCCTGTAGCTGGGGAAATCTCTTCATGACTAATGTATTAATCTAGTTATTAGTCCTTAGTTCATTTCAATAGGTACTCCTGACCGTGGTACTCAGGAGTCCCTCCCTAGACATGATGCAAGACAGGACTGGTTTATTTGTACAAGCACAATCGCCCACGGTGTCTATGTAATTTATACAGGTCATGTCATGTCAGGTAGCCGTCGCAACAGCTTATCAGATATATCATGTCAGGTTTATCATGTCAAGTGTTCTTGTCAGGAATGTGCTACGGCGGGCCACTATCATGTCATGTCAGGTTTTCTTGTCAAGAGTGCACCACTACGGGTCACTATCAGGTTATGTCAGGTATCATTTTCAAACATATTAAACAAATCCATGATTATCAAGTTCACGACAAAAGGCGTAAGGATATAAAATGGACGTAAAATATCTAATAAAATATTAATATTCATGGCTATAGAAGAGCCATGCGGCTAAGGCATATGCGGCCAAGAATGATCACATGCGGCTGGAAGAGAACAGCCCATGCGGCTGAATGGATATGGGTTCATGCGGCCCAAAATCCGAGTTCATGCGGCTCGGAAAGGTCGGTCTCAAGGCAGTACGGGCGTGCGGCGCATGCGGCTGCAGGAGCTTATGGAGGGGTCTCATGCGGCTGAAGGGAATCAGGGTCTATGCGGGTCGGGATCAGTCAGTCATGCGGCTGAGAGGACTCGGGTCCTCATGCGGCAGCGGGAGACTGCAGTCTATACGGCTCGCGAGTATTGGAGTTCATGCGGCTCGGATGGGCGAAGTCCTATGCGGCAGCGGGAAGCAATGCCTATGCGGCTGGGAACAAAGGTGCATATGCGGTTCGGGAAGAAGGGCCCCATGCGGCTAGAAGTACAAGAGCCTCATGTGGCCGAACTAAATACTTGCCGCATGAACTTGTCATGCGGTCAAGTCCAGTTGATAGTGCATGCGGTTTCGAAGCTGACTTGCCGCATGAATATTCATGCGGTCAAGTGCTATCATGCGGCTCGAAACTGTGCTTCTTCTCCAAATTTCCGAGAAGAAGTACACCATAAGCCATGGCTTCCAAGCTGCATAACTCTATCATTCGGAGCCCAAATCCGAACTTCCATTGGTCAAAATGGGGTAGAACGAAATTCTCTACAACATGGAACCATCAAAACACAGAAATAACAAGATTAAGTAGATCAAAACCCAAGAAATCCAAAAATAAAATAAACTTAGATCTAGAAGAATCTAGCCATGGAAAGTGAAAATGCCAAGTTCTAAAGTAAGTTAAAATGATGTAAAGAAGAGAATGAAGCAATAAAATTAGAGTTCCTCCATGAAGCAAGTTGCACTTGCCTAGACCTCTCTCTTCTCTCTCTGGTAGGTAAGAAGTAATGAGGAAGAAGAAGATGAGATTAATGAAGAGAGAGAAACGAATGGGCTAATAAATACAAATGGTGGTGGTAGGTAGGGGGTTCATCCAAGGGTTCATCATGAACCCAAGCAAAACCAAGCCAGGCCGAACCAACCAACCTGAACCAGGAATAGACCAAGCCAAGAAGGAAATGCCAAGCCAGGAAATCATGCAATAAAATACGTACACGTATTCCAAGAATACGTGATACGAACCACAGGCATTACAGTTATAAACTTTTGTGTTATCTTATCGTGCATAGACTGTGATTGAGCTTTTATTATATCTATACTTGTCCTCCGTTCGGAGTTGAGATTTTGACAAGTATATTATATAATTGTGTGAGTTGTTGATTAGATAGTGACCTAGATCAGCGTTCTACCGTCGACACTGCGGCGTAGGCTGGACGTACCCACTTCTCGTGCCCCTATACTGGGTGCGGGTCGTGAAAAGACTCTCTGCGGCTTTACATATCTCCATGCTTCTTATTCAAAGAATTTCAAATTTGCAATTTGAAAACTATGAAGGGGGTCTTGTAGAAGCATGGAAAATATGGGGTTCATACGGATCACAACTGACCGTATGAGTACTTTGGGCCAAATTGGTCTGCATAAAGAAGAGCCACATGATAGACTCGGCATGCCCCCTGCGGCCCATCTTCACTATCTCGGATTATATATATTAAAAGCAACCAGACTGATTTGAGCCGCAAAAGAAAGATTTACTTATGCGGCCAAGCTGATCAACCCTTCTGATAAAGCTGACAAAATTGACAGCTCTGATACTCTGACAAAAAGAAGATAAGACGTGATCAGACAAAATGTCATGTCACCAAACACGGGGTCCACGTGCTTGGACATAAGTCATGCGACCAGAGGGACTGCGACCCGAACCGCATGAACCTTATGTGGCTCAATCTATGCGCTTTATGTGGCCAAGGATGACTGCAACCTATGCCATATGAGCTTTATGCCGCCCAGAATATAGAATCTTTGCGGCTCAAAAGTCTCCAAGCTACATGCGGACTAAGGGAGACTGCGACCTAAGCCGCATGAGTCTTATGCGGCCTAGCATGGCCGAACACTAAAAGACCTATATGGCTCAAAATGACTCAAGCAGATTGATCCTATCCTGCGATAGGACACGTGGCAGGCTGACCAGGTCTTAACCACCCAGATTTGTTGCAAAAAAATCTTAACAAGTCACCAGCTGGCGGCCAAAGAGCGGGTCTTTGTGTGCTGTTGTAGCCACATGGTCACGTTGCCATCTATATGGCTCAAGATATCTATTACTATAAATAGCAGGGTACCACACCTATGCAAAAGGCTAGAAACCTACGAAGGGTAATTTCTTCAAGAGCAAGGACCGTGTCAGATAGTCCAAGGAGTAAGGCAGAGTTGCTACACTTTCTCGAGCCTCCATCGTCGCCCCCCCCAGAATCAAAAACTAAACAGTTGTACTTAGATTGTTTCCTATGATTTCTTTCTAGGCTTTCTCTTATACAAGCGAGTTTGCAATCAAGTTGAATTCATCTGTAATTCTTGTTCTTGATATTTTTAATGGCAAACAGGAACATGTTGTAGGATCATCGTCAGGCTGCTTAACCTGACTAATGAAAGATTCGGCGTCCTTCAGGGCTTCGCAGAGAGCCTCCCGAGTATCTTTGGATAGGCGTAGGAGCTCGAATAGAGAAAGTCGTGCTGGAGTACTGGCCAGTTGTGCCAGTATGTCGAAGTTGTGGGGCTTGGCTAATCTCGAAGCATTGTCATTTCGAAAAGGCATGTCAAAGTGGGCCTCTTTCTGCTTTTGTTTATCAGCTGCAGGAGGTTGGCATGAACCTTCTCCTTGGACAGCTGTGGTGATGATAGGAGGCATCACTTCGGACGGAGCCTCCTCTGGCTAAGTGTTCTGCTGTGAATGCATTTGTACGGGCAGTGCTTCCTCAAGGAAGGAAGTTACCATTCGGCAAGACTTGGTCTTCTTGCCTTTGTTTTTGGAGATAAAGGGTCCCCCCGGTTGAGTCAGCTCTGGAACGAGATCCGGGTGAACCCACATGATCTCTCCCTTGGATGTTGTGAGTGGTGTCAGCCCACCCATGTTATTGCGGGTTGGTGAAAGGTTGACTACTTCCATTGTCGCCTTTGGGATAGGGACGATGCCATCTTGAGCTGTGGTAGGCGGTAAGGTGCCGAACTGGAGCAACACCATATTGGTCGAGACTGTCTTCTCCTCGTAATTGACTGAGATGACGTTCGCATTGATCATGCACTGTATGTAGTCTTTGAGGATGTAGCAGTCTTTAGTTGGATGTCCAACGAACCGATGGTAGTGACAATACCTCGAGTCGCCGACTCTGCCTACTTCGTCAGGACGCTTGGGATCAGGCAACTTGATTGTGTCACCCTGCTTCAGCATCTCGAAGAGCTGTAAGTTATCCTTATCGTGCAAGGAGTAGACCATCTTCGGTCGTGGTACGGTAGGAGGCCTCTGGGCAGGGCCTTACATGCTGTTAGATGCATTGACAGTCAATGCATGCTTCCCTTTCGCTTCGTGGCTGCTACTGCTGGTCGCGGGCTGTTTTCCTTTGTCGTCGAAGGCAGGGAAGTTAACCCCCAGAAGGCGAGCATTACGTGCCTTCTTTTTAGCAGTTTTGGCTTCAATGATCAATGCGCTCCAATCAGGCGGGGGAGTAGAGTTGAGCCAGAGCTTGATCGCAGGGAGCATGTTCGTGCTGCATGTTTTGATGAGTGCATGTTCCAGCATGCCCGGAGGCAACTTTAGACATGCTTGTCGAAAATATTCGATGAAGACTCGAACGGTCTCATTCTCAGTCTGCCGCACTTCTATAAAAGATGACATGGTCATGTCTCTCCCTCCGTCGTAGAACCGATCAAGGAAGAGGCATGTCAAGTCATCGAAGGATGACATGGAGTTGTCAGGGGGACTGCAGTACCAGTCGTTGGCGACTCCCTTCAAAGCCCCGACAAAAAGGCTCGTAAGTAAGGCATCTTTTTTTGGGAGATGCCCTGTCTGAGATTGAAAGTAGGTCATGTACCGGCGAGGAGAATCCTTCCCATCGTATGGTGTCAGTATTTATACTTGGGAGGATAAACCACTTTGTTCCATTCGAGGGGGTAAGGTTGTAGGAGTCCCATCTTCTGGCGATCCTCCTGTCTACTTCGGGCCTCAAAATGCTCTCACAGATCTCTGACCATCTCGACCAAGCCTTCTGTCAAGCTGGGAGTAGGTGAAGGCGGTCCGGCTTGAGGCTGGATATTGGAAGGAGCTGACGCTCGCGGTATAGTGTGGAGCTCCGTCCCTGAAGATACCCGTTGAGGAGGTATACTTTATTCTTCGTTGGCCCCTGGATCGGGGCAGATGGAGATAGGTGCCCTTGCCAGAGTGGTTCGAATGTCGAACACCGCCTGGGTCAGGATCTGCATGGAGGCAGAGAGGGTTTTGAGACTCCCCTCAAGAGTGTCTATACGCTACACGATTTCTAGCGCTGGAGCGTCTGATTCTCCTTCATCACCACCCCCTGCCATTTAAGCTGTCATGACATGGGTGGAAGTGATGGATCTGTCGAGGCTTCGCTTTCGACCTCACTTTCCTGTAGAGGGGCTTCTTCTTCTGAGGCCTTGTGTTGGCTACCCCCAACTACGTCAGGGTCGGCTTTTCGAAGCTCTTCTTCATCTTCGAGGGGAGGGTTGTCAGAGGCTTGACTACCCCCGGTCGTTGCTTCTGCCAGGGCCTTGCTCCTTGCTCGGGTGCATTCGTACACCCTTGGGGATGGGACCACTGTTTTGCTCTTCCTCAGCTGACTCTTGTAGGCAGAGGCTGAGCAGTTGGTGATTGTCTTTCTTACGGATGAGTGGAAATTAGAGGTAACATGATATGAAGCGATCTTGGGCTCCACTTCGTCTTCAATTGGCATTTTCTTTTCGAGGCGACGTCGGATAGGTGTCGTAGATTGTAGTCGTTGAAACACGGACTGCCTCTATGGTGGAGCCGCTATTTTACAACAATAGCAGTTGATGGTAACCATCGCACAGGTGTGCCCTGAGAGGGGAACATTGTGCTTATTGGTCAGCTCTCCTGATCTGTATTTGTGACTGATCACGTTACGCAAATCATGATGGAAGAGTTTCAATTTAACACCCCCATCAGGCGTATGACAATGCCAAGCACCGGGGTGGTCATGTGAATATTGTACCCTCTGATCTGGTTTATGCGCATGAGATACGCCCAGATCATTGGTAGAGGAACAACGTTTATGGCAACTTGAGTCCACTTCATGCGCATCGCCCAAGTGGGCGCATGGACTCAACATCGCAGTTGCCCAGCCAGATTTGGTTTGAAATACAGTAGATGCACACAAGTAGGACAGGGACATTGAGAGTCGACCCATTTCTGGCATAGATGCGCCCGAGTCGACTCTGTACAGCTTACCATCAGCAGCGCGCATGATTTTGAATGGATGCTTCTAGTTTGTTGTTGGCATAGTACATTCGTGGCATATAGCCTATGCTGCCTTAGATTTCTTTGTACTTGCCTGCGAAGACGTATAGTACTCAGAATACAATTGTGCCTCGCCATGAAAGCGAGTGAGTCTGTTGAAGACAGACGTTCTCTCCTGTGCACTAGAGCTCATGCGTTGGAGATAGGTTGCACCTCTGCTCCGTTGGCGTATCTTCTTCGGCTGGGAAAAAGACGGTTGGGGAATGCAGTCAACATAGTATTTCCCAGGCAGATGCGCGACACCAGTGGGTGCATCCTTGTTGCTGAAATCGTCAGCAGGAAGGACCAGTTGTGGTGGCGCATCCCCTTTAGCGGTGGTGCTAGGCGCATCGACCTTGCGCACCCAGACTTGACGAATCTTCTTCGGCTTTAGCAGCCGCTTCGAAGGACTCGTGCTGCCCTAAGTTTTTTATGGGAGAAGCCGAGTTTGATTTTATTAGATTGCGACACAACTTTTTCGTTAGAGGAGAAAGTGGTCCCCAGCAGAGTCGCCAGCTTGTTTGCCATTAAAACTCTTTAGGATTGATGTTTTTAATTACAAACAAAATAGAGTACAATATAGGACATAGATGTAGTCCTAGGAGTACACTTTTGTTTTTATCTGGGCACTGAGTCGAAGGAACGAGTGGTAATACGTTGACTCCGTTGACGATCTGACGACGATCTTGAACTCTCTGAAGGTCTGGATTGCTCTGGATGCCAGAGCGTTGCGAGGAGAAGTGGACGTTAAGTGTCTCTTCTGGCCTCTTTATGTGGATATAACAGTCTGTCTGTATATATCTCTCTCTATCTCTGTGTGTGTCCGTCTGTCGTGAAGGAGTGATCCTTCTATTTATAGATAGCAGGCTGGCTGCTCATGCGTACATATGTCAAATGTGCCTGGACGTAGGAATGCCACGTGGCTGATGCTAGCGGGGGCGCATGGATGATGCGCCCCGAGTTGTAGTAGAATATGATCGAACTGCTTCGTTGGGCTACGGAGGAGCTAACACGTGGAAGTTGCTGAGATTTGGTTGTTGCTGAGATCTTGGGTACTTATCACCCATTCTTTGAACAGAACTGAGTCAAAGGACACGTGGCGTATGCCTATCGCTCAAAGATCTCGGTTTTGGAGGAGAGTGATATGTCGGGGTATGCCTAGGATCGGGCGTATGGAGGCGACTTAGGCCTATGATTTTTAGGCATCATAGACAAGTCTGGGCGCATGGCTTTTGAGGCGCATGCAGAGCTTCGCATCAGGGTGCTCCTAGGATCAGGCGTAGGGGAGGCGACTTGGTCTCATAACTTTTAGGAGTCATGAGGAAGTCCAGGCGTATGGCTTTTGAGGCGCATACAGAGCTTAGTCTTCTGTTACTTGAGATTAGAAGTGAGTGTTGAGGGAGCGCATGACCACTGGGGCGCACGCCGTCTTCTGGGCGCATTGCCACAATGTGCATACGAATGATTGATCGACCACATGGCAGTTATTTCCGACCCAAGGTGTAATGATGGTGCTGACATCAGCGGTTCTTCATTTTCTGTAAAGGGCTGCTAATTGGACGATTCTTGGAATGCGTTGCCACCTTTGTCATTCAGCATAAATGCTTGATGGTGATCAGTTTGAAGAGGGTGCATCGGTTAGTGCTCCTTTGGGCGCATGGGTCTCTGGCCCATTTGGGAACATCCCTGAGGAGCGCATGATGTTGATGGCACATCAGCCAGGTGTCGCATCCTCTTTGGCCCGTCTATTGAGTTCTTCGAGGCTTAGATTTAGCTAAATACGAGGAGATGGATTCATTTTCTATTAATACAAATTCATTGCAGGGAATTTGGAAAGTTGGCCATTTGGCACTCGGGTGTAGGCTGTCTGTCCTTATAAATAGTCGTATGAAGGAAAGCTTTGCTTCCATTCTTCATTTCAACATGAAGATAAACTTGGCCGGAGCTCCGTCTTGGCAAACTGTCGAACTCAGTTTTTTGTAGAAGTCTTGATGACAAGCTCTTCCCGAGGGTAAAGATGCGTTGCCCCAGTCTTTCCATCGCTCTGAGCTTCCATAATAGTGTCTGTTCCATCCAAATATCGGAATCGCCGAGTCCCGACACAGGCCGATGGTGCCTGTTGCATCCAAAGATCGGGGTGGCCGTACTCCGTCTTTCGTTATGCTTGAAGCTCCACAGGCTGCCGAGTGTGCCTGTTGCTTCCGAAGACCGGGGCGTCGTGCCGCGATCTTTGTCGGGCTAGAAAAGCTCCTCCTCCTGCTAGACAAGGGCTGATTGACTCTGATGCGCTTGTGCCATAATGACGAGATGATGCGCCTGGATGAGACATCAGAGTGATGCACCTGACGGATGATGCGCCTGGCATGGGGCGCATGGCAGTTGCTGTGCCTGGCTGTAGCTTTAGGATCTTTCTTTTTGTAGAAGTTCTCCTTTGTAAAGCCTTTTTTAGACATGTAATAAACTTTCATATGAAATAAAAGCCTTCTTTTGATGTCCATACTTTTGTTGTCCTTCGCTGTGCCAAGTACTTTGTTTGAACTCCCTGGCGCATGTTTGAGTCTAGCCGTATCGTGTTAAGCGCATAAGAATTCTGGCCTATAAATGTGCCTGAAATTCCATGCTTCTACAATTGTAACCCCCAATTTTCAAAATCTTTATTATTTTATTTTTTTTGCAAAATCCTAATTTTTTTAATTATTATTTTAAGAACTATTATCATTGTAACTATTTAGAAGCCTATTATTTTCCTAATATTTTTGAATTTTTATTATTTTTAAAATTATTTATTTGGAAGTTTTTTTATATTTTTGCCAAAGGATGACAGTTTTCTAATTAGAATGGCGTAGTTGTTAATACTAGGAAAGGGGGTGGCTTTATTAGTAATTGTTAAGAGTCCATGGTGGAATGCTTAACCATATGGATTAAGTGGGATGTTCAGAATCCCTTAATGAAGTAGGGATTAATGTTAATTATTTCCAAGGAATATTTTTTAGATTATGGTATATTCTATAGAATATTTTTTGGAATATCCTTGGAATAATTCCTCCTACGCTATGTGCTTAAGATTCTAGGATCTTCCTAATTATCCCTATAAATAGCCTAATTATTACATGGATTGGCATTCTAATTATTCCTACGTAGTCCTAATGACTGTGTCCTAATTATGTCGGTGTCAATTCCACATTTCCTTAGTATCTAGCTTTTACAAGTTAGGGGTGAACAAAAGGCGGTTCAAATAAAAAAACCAAACCGTACCGACCCGAAACATGCATTTGATTCGGTTTTTCACTCCACTGGTTCGAAATTCGATTTTTGGTTTAGGGGAATTTGCTTTTCAGCTCGGTTTTCGGTTTTGGTTTTGGTGGTCGAACCGAACATAAACCGAATATAATATATGCATTTACTATTTTGTCTCTCCCATCATATAAAAGTAAAACTTTGCCCTAAAATTTCTCTATCATCTATCCCACTTCCCAGCCAGCCAGCCGATTTCCTCTGGCTCTTCTCATATTTCCTATCCTCCCAACCCTAAAATCCTTTCTCTCAGAGAAGAAGACTTCGTCACGAAGGAGAGAGCTTCTCCACTCCTCTCTCTCTATCTCTCTCTCTCTCTCTCTCTCTCTCTCTCTCCCTCCCTCCCTCTGCCATTCATATTATCCACCACTAGCATGGAAATTTTCTCTTTTTCCAACCCTAACCGCTTGGCCTACTTTGTTTCATGTCTCCGTTGATCTTCCTTTGAGAGATCCTCTAAACTCCAAGAATATATCTACAAGATCGTCACTTTCTAGCACCCATTTTCTGGACTCTAGAGCTCACGACTCGAGCACGACCATTTCTCTGGCTTTGGTAAGTTGTAGTTCTAGATTGTTTGTTGTATTATTTTTTTCTCTTAATTTTTTTTTGTTGTATTAATTTTTTTCGTTCATATATTTGTAATTTAGGACCATATTCTACAATTGTCGAGCTCTCGGACTTCTTTCTCCGACGTGAGCACTTATATAAATTTGTTCACATTTTTCCTCGAATATACTGCTACAAAACCTCTATAATGTACACATATGTTAAATTTATAGAAGATTTCACTTATGTTATACCTCTATAATATACACATTAATTTAATTTAATTTTTATCTGAGTATTCTGTATAGTTGCGGATCTACCTTCTTAGGGTGTGGATATTGTGGCTTATTGTGATTGATAGATCATAGAGTTTTAATGCTTAAAATTGGTTGACTTTGTATGTAAATTATAACGGGACTATTTGAGCTACTTTTAAATTTACCATGCACTCTGGCACACTGATTATGCACTTTGTCACAATGATTCTGCATAATGTTAGTGACTAATTCTGCACTCATTTCATATTTCTATTTTCTAAAATTTTCGTTTTTATTTAGATTATAATGTTTGAGCCAAAATGATATCTTTACTCGTGCATCAACCTTTTTAGTGTAAATTAGCAACCCTGCTTATTTAAATGTTTTTACTCATATAATTATAGTGAATACTTTTGTGAACATAGTTTATGCAGTGCAATTCCAGTCTTCATTGCTTACATTTGATACTGGACTGCTTATATTTGACATTGTTGATTCACTCATTGCTGCAAAAATGTTGTGATAGACTAGTTAGGAGCAGGACACATATTTTTTGCTTAGATTGCTGGAAAAAACATGTTTTTTGCAATGATTTAAGCATGAAAATGTATGTTTATGTTTCTGTGTGCATAAAAATGTGGGATTAGGAGTAGGACACTAGAACTTACATTTTTTGCACTGATTGTTTGGGAAAAAAAGTATGTTTTTTGTCTTGATTTTAGCATAAAAATGGAGAGGGTTGTTTCTATGTGCCTAAAAATATGGGGTTAGGAGTAGGATTGTTTTTGTAGATTACTCAATTGTGTGAATGTATTGAATGTCAAATAGGTTGGATAAGGATTAGGTAGCTTAGCCTTAGGTTGCACACTTAATTGTGTGATGTTTAATAGGTAGCACCTGTCATGCCCCAGTTCCAAAATATATAGGAACTTGAGGCGCAAGCATGCCAGCTAATACGATATAGGGTAAATTCCCAATTTAATGGACTTATTCCTAGACGTACTATGATGTCAAGGGTACTAAAAGTAACTGCTAATCTATATCTCAATCCACAATAATGAAGCGAATACCAAGAATGAAAATAACATATTAAATTTGGCCACCCAGTAATATACATGTTCGGGCAAGCTCGAGAAAGGAATAAGGTTGGAAATAATAGGCTACATAGTAGCATGAAAAATAAAGGTGAAATATATACAGAAAATAGTAAATAGAAATACCAAGAACACATATATACCTGAAATCTCGGTACATCACGCAGTACCTGCCTAGCTACTCTGTACTAACTGCTCAGCAAATACCTGGAGAGATCACCAGGTCCTCAGCAAAACATAACAAGATACAAAAATACATGTCATAATATGGACTAAATAAAATGAACAACCCGAATCATAACATGGTCCAATTTTCAGTCATCAATCAACTATATCTCTGACCAATCCTGATCAATGGATGGCATACCAGCCCATGATAAGACACTGACCCATGATACGGTCCGATATAGGTACACGAACTAACCACTCTATGTAAATGTATGTTGAAGACAACTTTTGAGCGTATGGGTAGGTGAATAAGGGATTTGTGTCAAAACACGGGCCGACGTCGGATCACGAGCCGATGTAAATATACATGCACTAGTATACCTTCCGACCGTACCTAGCGCGAAGCTAGTGGCCGCTACCGGACATATTCCTAGTGTATGTATGGTCCATAATTGGGTATCTTACCCATAATCAGTGAAGAACAGTTTGGCAACTCTAGAGGGGGGTGAATAGAGTTTATATAAAAAATAGCCAATTAAAAATAACTCTTTCACCAACAATAAAAAATCAGAGTAAAGTGCGGAAAATAAATGAAGAGCAGAAGAGCATACGCAAACACAACAATTTTAACCTGGTTTCCCTCGTGGAGGACTAGTCCAGGCCTGAGAACTCTAGCTCAGGATTAAATCCACTATTTGTGAAATAGTAGCTTACAACCCGTGCCTTTTCTTCAGAAGAGCACGTCAACTTCTAACAGAGAATCGCAGTGGCGATTTGCTTGGAATTGTCCAAGCGACTTCTTCACTCTTGCACAAGAATCCTAACTGAGAGATGCTGAGCACTCGAGACTTAGGAGGCTTGTGGCTAGTAGATAGGAAGGGTATGGCTTATTGAGCTTGTAGGAGAGAAGAGAAGAGAAGATTAAGTGAATTGAAATGAGAGAATTCATGCCCTATTTATAGTGTTTTTAGAGGCAGAATTCGGCCAGAATTCGGGTAGGAAAATTCAAAAATTTGGCCGTTGGACAGCTAGCAACCAGCTAACCCTAAAATTAGGGTTCCTGATTTCTAGGGGATAGAGTTCGGCCCGAACTCTGTGTGGAGGCAGAGTTCGGCCCGAACTCTGTCTCCAGAGCACAGAGTGGTCCTAAGTGGGACTTGTGGGCAATTTTTGTTTTGGTGGAGCTTGGGATTTTGGGTAGGCTTATAGACTAAGTTCCAAGAGCTCAGCATAACTCAGAGTACATACTTCTAGACTCAATAAAATGTAAAAGTACAGACTCGAAAATACACTGAGAGTCGGAAACTGAGCTGTTGTCTGTCCTGAACTGAATGCAGACGTCGTGTGTCGTATTGAATTTATACAGATATTATTTAGTCAATGTAGTCAATATTTGGTTGACTGTGACTTTGTGTCAACAATCTCCCCCATATTGATAATTGACAAAATAATAAATGTATATTTCAATATTCATACCTGGACACAGTTGGTTAAAACACAGCTCCCCCATAAACAATGCCGAGCTAGAATAAGATAGCTCCCCCGTAATCAGTGAACGGTGCCGAGCTAGAATCAATAGCTCTCCCCCGTAAATAATGCATAGAACCTGTGGCCTGATAAAAATATTTTCCCAAAAGCAAACACAAGCACACAAATATACATATTTCTTCCCCTTTCGGCAGTTAGCAATATAAAAGATCATATAGACTGCATAAGGAAAAGCATGGGAATAGCAGTATAGACAATGAAAAGTAATCCAACCACACCAAGCAGAGAAGAAACAGTATAATACTAATAAAACAAGTCACTGACATAAAGTAGAACTACGAAAAATAGCATAAAATGTTATCCACCAACCAGCACATCATCAGGGTTTGAAGACATAAATCCAGTACATAAATCCATAACAAACTGAAATAACTAAAATCAAAAAGGCAACTAAGACCATCAGCAGTGTCAGCAGCATATCAAGCCAATCTCCATCATGGAGCACGAGAAGGTCCTGGAACATCGAAAAGGTCCTGGAACATCTGAAGATCCACAAAAGCATCATCCGGATCCATATACCTCATGACCCACGGATCGTCTATACGATGACCCGCGCGATCTGGATCCCGCTCAATAGGCACATGCAGATCAGGATGACGAGCAAGTGAATACCGCATATCATGCAGAAAGTTTCCAAGGGCACTGATCTGCAAGGTGGTACGGTAATCCTGCTGCGTCCAGCGATCATCCTCAATGGCAAAACGATCGCGAAGCAAGGTCTGAAGAGAATCCAGGTTGGCAGGAGGAGGAGGTGCATCCTGTCCGAGTGGAGGGGCATCAGGCGCCTCATCAGCAGAATGCTCAGATGACTCAGAAGCAGCGACAGGCTGAAGGAGTCGTGCCTTGGATAGAAAGGTAGGTGCAGGCATGAACGGACAAGCATCAAGTGGTATTTGAAAAGCACGAAAGATCAAAGGAAGATACAGAGGATAAACCAAAGCTCGTGGTTTCCTCCTACAGTGAATCATCCAGTCCATCATGGTACGTGGAAGATTGAAAGGAATTCCAAAATGAAGATGATAAAGAGCAGATATTTCAAGATAAGTGATGTCATCATGGGAACCTGTTTTGGGTAGAATGGTGTTAGAAATAATCCAATGAAGGTCAGAAAAATATGGGTTGAGATATTTAGCCGTGAGCTTGCGAGGACGTGTGTATGGAGTACACAAATCGTCCTTGAAGCTTTCAAGGGAAATTCCGTCGGGAAAACGGAACGAGCGAGCGTCAACTAGCTTTTCCCAAGAATTGGGCTCTAGAAGATCAAGATATTCGGCTAAGTCAAAGTCATCAAAAGATATATTGATACCTGCAACTCGTGAATGAATATGAAGGTCATCAAAGGTTAAGTTGCAGTAGAACATTTGAACGGCATGACGATAGATAGCAGAAGTTGTGGTAACTAGTTCATCAAGATAGAGATCATGGAATAAAGAATCATATTGAGAGAATATGGAAAAATTAATAGGATGTCCTGTGAATACCTGTCGATTTCGAAAGTCACTAAACCAGTTGTTTGATGCATCTAGTGAGACAAAAAGTCTGTTGTCATAGGTGGAAAGATTTTGAGGACGAGGTGGATTAAACAAAGGATGGGATGGTTGAAGTTGTTCAATGATTTGTTCAATTGATGGAGGAGAATCCGAAGAGGAAATACTCTCAACTCGAATTCTCTTCCCACGATTGAACAAGCAAGGAGCCATTAAAAGATTTTAACTAGAAAATAGGAATGGTACCTCAAACAAGTAATAAACAATGGAAGAGAATGGAGAGAAACCCCTTTTTCTTGATTTTGAGAAGCACTGGAGCACTCTAGATCAAAAACTAGGGTTAGGGTTTGGAAGGAAGAAGATGGAGGAGGTGGAGAAGAAGGAAATATGGGAGGAAAGAGAGGGAATCCCGAAATAAAGTAGGGCTTGGTCTTTGGTCGGGTGAAATATTGACCATTGGATTAGAATTGATCCAACGGCAGAGCCAGATCCCGACCCTGGAACCTAAGAACCGAACTCGGCCAGAACTCTGATAGGGGCAGAGTTCGGCCCGAGTTCTGGATTAATGGTCCAGAACTGAAAACAGGCAAAGAACATGAAGAAAAAGTTTAAGAGTTAAACAAAAGATAGTTGAGGACAACAAAGAGTGTAAAAAATAGATAGAGAGGTACTCAGAAAACAGAATAAACTTTAGAAAATCTCAATTAGGCAACATTAAATCGAAAACGAGCCATATAATAAATAAGGACATATACTGTGGTTCAATAGTCCAAATTTGCCATGGGTTAGCTGCAGGGGCCGGATCCCAGCTAGCGGTAGTCCTGAGGACTAGTGCACCGTGTCGCTTAGGCTTTTACGCCTTGTTGTCAGAAGGACCCTTTCGGCTTGTACCCATACCAAATTCTTCGAAAAAGAATCACAATATACTCGATATTTACGCAGGTGAGTTTCAATTTATAACTGCTTCATCTAAAATTCCAAGTTCACGACAAAGAAAATTGAAGCGCTCTTCGGATAGTGGCTTAGTAAAGAAATCTGCCAGCTGATGATCAGTGTCAATAAATTCTAAGTTAATCGTGCCATTTTGCTGATGATCACGCAAAAAGTGGTGTCTGATCTCAATGTGTTTAGTGCGTGAGTGGCAGACAGGGTTCTTAGTCAAATTGATTGCACTAGTATTGTCACAGAATATAGGAATATGCATGAAAGATAACTTATAGTCTTCAAGGGTTTGCTTCATCCACAGAATTTGTGCACAACAACGCCCAGCTGCTATGTATTCAGCTTCTGTTGTGGATAGTGCGACAGAGTTCTGCTTCTTGCTAAACCATGAGACTAAAGCCTTTCCTAATAAATGACACGTGCCGCTCGTACTTTTACGGTCGATCTTGCATCCAGCAAAGTCAGCATCAGAGTAACCGATGAGGTCAAATGATGTTGACTTGGGATACCATAGGCCCACTGTAACCGTACCCTTAAGGTATCGAAAGATACGCTTAACCGCGGTCATGTGAGATTCCTTAGGATTTGCTTGATATCTAGCACATAGGCAAACACTAAACATGATATCGGGGCGACTAGCAGTTAAATAAAGTAAGCTGCCTATGATACCTCGATACTTACGTTGATCAACGGGTTTGCCGCTCTCATCTGGTTCGAGTTTGGTTGAAGTAGCCATTGGAGTGCTGATTGGTTTGATGTTGTCAAGATCGAACTTCTTCAGCATGTCCTTGGTATACTTCGATTGACAGATGAAAGTTCCATTAGCCAGTTGTTTTACTTGCAGACCAAGAAAGTAGTTGAGCTCTCCCATCATGCTCATCTCAAATTCCGTCTGCATACTGTTTGCAAAAACAAAAGTATAGAACTTTATTGATACAAACTGTAATAAAGATTACAAGAATTCTGGGAAAATTACAACTGTAGGAATCCAATCTCGATGACGATTGCTTTATCCCTTGGACGATGTGAACTGTAAAGACGAAGCCTTTGAAGTTGAAAACAACTCTGGAAACTGAAGGCAAAAGCCTCTGAAGTTGAAGACAAAAGTCTCGAAAGAATGCAGCAGCACTTTGGCAAGAACTCCTGGACTCTCTGATTTCTGATTTCTGATCTTGATATCTGATCTCTGATCTCTCCTTGAATGAAGACTTGAAACTCTATTTATAGAGTTCTGGAAATAACTAACTTTCAGTTATTTTGGACTGCGCAGGATGATTTGCGCAGTATTGGTTTGCGCAACATTGATTTGCGCAGATAGTTACTGGATCGTGGGCCAATTATCATGGACACATGGCATGATTTGATAAAAATGCGCATGATCGTGCATAAACAGTTGCCACGTAATGAACAATCGATGGCATGAATGCCACGTGTAACTTAACAGTTACGTTTGATAGAGTGCGCAGAGTTGAATTGCGCATACATGGTTTGCGCAAACTCAAACTGCGCAGGATTGGTTTGCGCTGCCAGCTGTCAGCCGCCCTCGAGCACTGTGCGGCGCAGGAAACGAACAGACTCCTTGTTATCCGCGCTGTCAGTTGTCAGAAAAGATTTGATTTGATTTAGTAATGATGACTTCTGCCACGTCAGCTTGCGCAATCGGTTGTGTGCGCAAATTAGAATGCGCAATCGGTTGGCTGCGCAATCTGTTGTCTGCGCAATTCAACAAGATGATGTATATTTTGATTTCTTGATTTTGTTGATTGATGCAACTTGATTTTTTAGGACCTACAAGACCCCCTTCAAAGTTTTCGAAAGTTGATTTGATTCAAAGTTTCGAAATACTTTGAATTTTTGAATTTTGAACCAAGTTGCGCATGATGATGAGCTGTCTGCGCAAAGTGAAGTGCCCCAAATTTTAGGCACAATCCAAGGCAGCCGTTTCGTATTTCAAAGGCTATAAATAGCCCACTTCTTCATTTCATTTTTTTTACTTTGCCTCCTTCGTGCTTTTGAGAGAAAAATCCCCGAACCCTTTCTGTCTTCTTTCTCTGACGACTTCCATGGCGCCCCGACGATCTAATGTTGCCGCCACCGCCGCTGCGAAGGGAAAAGCTCCGGCCGAATCCTCTGACAGAGTTGCTCGGCGAGCATCTCGACATGAGTCTGCGCACCCTGCTCTGATAGGTAGTAAAACCGATCGAAACCCCTTTTTAGGGTGTTTTGACTTCCGCCAATCTTCGAAACTCATTTCTTTTTAGAGATGAGTTCAACTTGCGCCACCCTTTTTAGGGTTTTTGGTTGCATAAACAGTCAGTCTTCATTTTTATGAAGACTGTAATCCTGCGCAATCTATCGAATTGTGCTGACAGAAAGTCAGCGCAATCGATTGATTTGCGCTGAATGTCAGCGCAATCGATTGGTTTGCGCACCCTATTATGATGCGCAAACTAATGTTGCGCAATCCATATTAGCGCAATCTGAGGATTGTGTACTCTTCTTTTTTGCTTGTCTGAAAAATAGAGTTTTTGACTTGTACTGATCTTCCTCTGTTTTTGATGCAGTTGAAACCAATGAAGATCCAAACTATGAACATTTTGTGGGAACTTTGTCTGAATCTGAATATAAAGAAGATTTGTCTCACGTCCATTATCCTCAATACGATCTGCCGACTTCTCGTCAGGCAATATTGATTTCTCAGGACAACGAAACTTTAATGTGTCTAATGAATGGACAGCCTCTGGAATCAGCAGATGCTGTTATCCACAAGAAACCCTTATTCTTGTTTGGTGATGCCTTTGAAAAAGTCTCCCAGCCTAGGCCAATGATGGAGGAGATGGTAGTCCACCGGGAAGACAGATCATTCTTCATTCCTAAAATTGCTCGATGCCTTCCTTTGTCACGGTATGCTCATGCAAGCTACCCAAGGAAAATGGATTGGAACATCACCCTTCTCCAGGATGCTCGTGCAGGGAAGATCTTTGTAAAGAAGGTTAACGGGAAAGATATGTTTTACAGCTCTTCTGACAGATACAGTGTTATGTTGAGAGGTTTAAGACCCAGCTGCATCCCACCGGAAAACTCCTCTATGCTGATGCCCGTCAGAACCCCTATCTTCGCAAATGAATTTGCGAAGGAAGAAGGAAGATACCCTGAACAGGATATCAGAATGACTGGATTAGTGAATCCAGATTACAAACGATGGAATTGCATTGCAAATTGGGTTCTGACAATCTTCCAAGATAAACTTCAACAAATTAACCTATTTCAAGCAGTGCATGCCACTGTATACGGGTTTGCTCCTAACCCTCAAATGTTTTTGGCCTTGGCTGAGCGATACAATTACAGAACAGGAACCTTCATGACCCCGGGTGGAGAGATGGGGTTTGCACTCCACGAGATGAAGTACATCTCATACTTGCCCATGGCGGATGCTCCATATGAGGAGTTTGTTCCCACAAATAACGAGTTAGAGAAACTCAGAAAAGAAAATGCAGAAATGGTAGCAGTGTTTGAAGAACTGCTATGCCATTACAAAATTTGCTCTTTGTACTATAAGAGTGCTACGGCCAACACTTGCTATTCTTCGAAGTGGTTGCCATATTTGTTCTTAAATCATATTGAAGAGAAGAAAACCAAGGAAAATGACAAATGTTACCCTCATTTTTTCAAACCCTTGATTAACACGGAAGTCATGAAGATGATGTAAGAAAGTAAACATTATGATAAGGAAATGAAGGATGATTATCAATGTCCACCTTTAAAGAAAGGTGACATTTTGGAGAGTTTTTTGAGAATGGGTTACAGACCCATGTCCAAAGAAGCCCAGTTAGCAGGGTTTCTGACACACTGGCTCAGACGATTCGTGGTCCCGGGATCTAGTGCAGTGGACCATTTTCATCGTGGTGTACTTTTTGCTGCCGTCAAGCTAGTCTTCGGTTATAAGGTCGACTTGTTATCGGCAATGACCTGCAGATTGAATGCGAGTCTTCGCTTGTATGTTGACTCGATGCTGAAGGCAAAGGGAGAGAAAGAATTCCCCCGTCTCGAAATACCGTACACTTATCTCTTTGGATGGTTACTCCTCCACTATCCAACTTTAATGGACCCTGGTATGGGACCAGTAGATGGCAGCTTCTTGCGCAGATATTCTCAGGGTAAATGGAAGTACACCTCTCTGAGTGAATACAGATTCGTTTTAAATTTGAACAGAGGATGGAACTTCTGTTGCGCGCCTCTCCCGGCCGGTCATGACCAGATGCCACCCAACATGGTAGATTCAAAACTGCAGCCCTTAAACCGTGTGGCCTTTGAATGGTTGAAGACAATTCGACCATCTCATTTAGTATACCGCTTTGAAGAAGAATGCTTTTTGGAACCATACCTCCCTAGCCGTTTTGCTAGACAATTTGGGTATGATCAGTTCCACGTAGGGAACGCAATCACCTGCCTTCAGGGCAAGGGTTTCTTGATTGACGGGGCCCGAGCTTGGGCCTACTACAATGCCCGTGACACAAAGGCTACCTTCTCTATGCCACCAAAGAGCACTCCTCAAGGGCCTCGGATGCTCTTTACATACTCGGTATTCTACACATCTGCAAATACTTTTGCCGAGAACTTTAATCTCGCCGATAGTTTTGCTTCTGCGATAAGATTGAGGAAAGGGAGGATAGCTTTATCAATCCCTGCCAATGATGAGGCAAACGAACCGGCGGATGAACCCCTTGAAACTTCAAGAGAAATGATGTTCCAACAAGAGATAAACGCAGCAATGCGGATCTCTCTAAGAGTGGAAAAGTCTCCTGCCAAGAAAAGAAGAAGAGAGGAGCCTCCTGCTCCTGCAGCAAAGAAGAAATTGGTCTTGGAGCATTCTTCTGATAAAGTGACTACAAGATCCCAATCTCGGCAGCTAGCCGAGACAAATCAAGAAGTTACTACTACACCAACTTCTGTACAGAAGCAAACAACACCAATAAATGTAGAGAGTCCCGATAGACCTCTACACAGAAAGAAGAAGAAGTTGGTTACCAGAAGAAATTTAGAAGCCTCTTCTTCCAAACAACTCCTGACTTCAGTAGATGCTGCAGCAGGATTTATAATGCCATCTCCCACCCCTGTTTCTGAATCAGGGAATAAAATCCTTGAAGAGACTGAACAAAGGAGAGATCTTGACCCCAGAACTGAAGTTGAAATACTCAGAGAAAACATCATTGAAGAGGAGCTAAATATTACACGACCCCTTTCACCTGTCGTGGAGACGACTCAGCTTCCTCCTACCCCAAAGACTCTTCGTGAAGAAGAAGAGCATAAAATGATCGAAGCTTTAGAAGATTGTTATAGCCTGCAGGAGGATCTCACCGCAACTGACAGTGGGAATGTAGCCCAAGAAGAAGAAGAAGATAAGGAGGAAGAAAGCTCTTCGTCTGGAAATATTGATAAGTATATACAGAATCCTGAAGGGGACAACGAAGAACACATATCTCTTGAAACCGCCGACGATGCTTCGGATCCTAAAAAGGATATTGAAGTAGAGGCGTTAGTAGAAAAGGTTGTTAACCCTGATGAAGACGTCGAGATAGAAGTATCCCCTGAAGAAGTGGCTAGTGAAGATGTTCAGCAAGAGAGTCCCGCTACCGATCCCCAAGGTATAAAATGATATTTAACAATCTTCTTTCTTTAAAATAGATTGATATCTAATATCTTCATTTGTAGTTCTTGCAGGTCTTGATACTCTACCAACACCTCCGAGGGACCTGGCTATGGTGCCTATTCCAACGGTAGTTGTTAGTAGTAGCCATCACTTATCTTGCGGCTCTGAAGCGGGCAGCAGCCAAGCTGTCGCAATTGAAGCTACTTCCGTTCAACGGGAGTCTATTCCAGCAGGAAATGCAGTTGTTGTTAGATCCAATCAAGGTAAGACTGCTTTTTTAATTTGATCTTTTTGTTTATTGGCAAATTAGTAAAATAATAATTTTACTTTTTGTAGAAGAACAAACAGGAGGAGCAGCTAGTTCTACTCTGGCTCCTTTGTTTAAAGAGCCTATCATTCATCAGCAAAGGATTGAGCAACCGACTACCCCATCCTCAACAGGGGTAGCTTCGACTCCTGGAACTATAGCCATCAATCAGCAAGTTGTCCAATCTTTTACCAGATGTTTCTTTGAGTCATTGGGATCTCTTGTCCGTAAAATGATAGAGAAGGAAGGAGCTAACTTCATTATGGTTAGGGACCCCACTTCTTTCCTGATAAAAGCCATAAGAGGCCAAGGAGACGAAGCCCAAGCCGTTCTTCTTGAACATATATTAGATGAGTTGGAAGTATCCATAAGGAAATATAAAGAGCTCAAGAAGAAGAATATAGACTCTCTGGTGCAAGCTGAATATGAACGACTAGCCCAAGAAGCTGATATAGAAAGGATAAACCTTCAGAACCTTTTAGAAGCTCATTCTGCAAAATCAGCTGAATTCAACTCAAAGATAGAATCAGTTACTTTGGCAGCTGAGAACAAAGGACAGAGGCTTGCTGAATTGAAAGCGGAAATTATTCGCCTTCAGAAGGAATTTGAAGAAGAAACTGCCAATCAACGATTTATGATTGAACAACTCAATGCCCTAATTCAGGAGAAAAATGAGTATGACGAGACTCATAGTGCTGAAATTACCCGCAGGACAGTAGATATGCCCATCTTTGATGAAGAAAATGGGATGGAGGAAGCAAGAATGAGAGTAACAACTAGTCACGAAGAAGAGCTGCAGACCTTGAAGCAGCAAATTGACAATCTGATTGTCCCTCCTTCTTGATTTTGTATTTGTGTTTTATTGCTATAGCTACATTTTTGTAATGTCCCGTATTTTGATATAAAAGACATTTTGTTGTGGCTCCATTATTTATTGCATATCTTATTTAGATATAAATAAATAGAGATAGAAAATATATTCAGAGGTGCAAGACATGATATATTTCTTGATAATTTTGTAGAAAATAATTATATTCATTATATCTGCTCAGAGGTAATATGGACATGGCAGAATATATTGAATATTATTATTTCGATTTTGACAACTTAATCGAAAACGACAAGTTGCTGATGTAGATAATGAACGATGATGAATCGTCAATATTTGTGAAAATGAATGAACGGGAAGACCATCAAATGATGGATGACAATGAACGGGTGAACCGTCAAACGAATATGATAAATGAACGGATGAACCGTCGGGCCTTTAATGAACGGATGAACCGTCTGATGAATGTGATAAATGAACGGATGAACCGTCAAATGAATATGATAAATGAACGGATGAACCATCGGGCTTTAATGAACGGATGAACCGTCTGATGAATGTGATAATTGAACGGATGAACCATCTCTTCGTTATTTGAGGAACTTCTGGCTATAAATATAACAGAAGTCTGACAGGAATGAACACTTCTGCTTTTCAACATAAAAATGTCGTCGTCCGGAGAAGCATCTAAGAAGGCCGAGATCGCCCCGAAGGTTGAGAAGGGCACTGAAGAGCGCCCTGTCGATCCAATCCAGCCGAAGGAGGCAAAAGCGGGCGAAGGTCCGTCTGCACCCCAGCCGCCACAGGATATCTTGGACTTCCTGCTCGAACCAGGAAAGACTGAAGAAGAAGAAGCCATGAGGATGGCCGCCTGCAAATTCCTCGTGGGTTCCAGCAAGGAGGTTCTTAGCTCTTTTGCTGATCATGTCTTCGAGAAGGACGGCATTGGCCCGCGTCCGAATATAGAAAAAGATGATAGTGACCTTTAATATTATGTAATATCATATGATGAAATAAAATTTGCATTTTATTTATGAACCTGATCCTGTTTAACGATTTTACAAGCATTTACATTTATACAAAATACTTCTTAAGAAATTTGCCATTGATGGGCATCATGGCGATTCGACCATCAAGCTCTGAAAGTTGATAAGCTCCATTTGAGAAGACTTTGCTTACAACATAGGGACCTTCCCATTTCGCATCGAATTTCCCTTTGCTCATATGAGTCATAGTCATAGGACGTCTGACTGCTAGAACAAGTTCTCCTTGTTGAAATGCTCTGACTTTAACTTTGCGATTGAAAGTCTTTGAGATGCGGGCTTGATATAGCTCAATATGCTGTTGAGCCATTAATCGCTTCTCATCTAACGCTTCTAACTCTTGAAGTCGAAGAAGATCGTTGTTCTCTGTAGTAAGCTCGTTAGCGACGGCAATCCTTAAAGAAGGAATTTGCAGCTCTAAAGGAAGAACGGCTTCACAGCCATACACTAAAGAGAAAGGTGTAAAGCCTGTTGGATTACGGACTGTAGTTCGATAGGCCCAAAGACATTCGCCAAGTTTCTCGCTCCAGTTCCGTTTGTTAGTGGAAACAAACTTCTTGAGGAGTTTAATGATGGTTTTGTTAAAAGCTTCAGCTAAACCATTAGCGGCAGGATTGTATGCTGTTGAAGCAACATTATCAATCTGGTGATCATCGCAGAATCTAGTGAACTTCTGACTGATGAACTGAGGTCCATTGTCATGAATGATTCTTCGGGGTACACCAAATCTATAGATGACGTGGTGTTTAACGAAGTTGATGACACTGCTAGTCTTAACCTCAGTCAGTGGTATAGCTTCAGCCCACTTGGAGAAATAGTCCGTTATCGCCAATATGAACCGATGTCCTCTAGAAGAAGGAGGATTAATGGGCCCTATGATATCCATACCCCAAGCTTCAAAAGGCCAAGAAGCAGCCGTCGAGTGTAAAAATTCTGATGGTTGATGAATGAAGTCTGCATGGATTTGACAGGCTCGATATTTCCTTGCATACTCAATGGCATCCGATACCATAGAGGGCCAGTAGTAACCCATGCGTCTAATGCGGTCCTGTAGCTTAGGACCAGGCTGATGTGCTCCACATACACCGTCATGAGCTTCATGCAGTACTTGCTTAGCTTCATCACCAGCGAGACAGCGTAAAAGAAGACCGTCATAAGTTCGCCGATAGAGAGTTTTAGTAGTTTGATTATAATAGAATCGGAGAGATCGTCGACGAACGCTTGTAGCCTCCTTAGGATCTTCGGGGAGTATGTCATATACCACGAAGTCGATAAAAGGAGTTCTCCAGTCATCATCGATAACATTAACTTCAGCAAAATTGCTGAATTCAATATTACGATTATTTTCAATACAGAACAGTTCTCGGTTGGAGATAACCACCACCTGCTGTCTTTTAATAGGGATAGCTAAGACAGCTGCAAGATTGGCTAAAGCGTCTGCTTCAGTATTGCAAGCCCGCCGCACATAGTCAATGAAGAAATCTTTGAATGATATAGCTAAATTGATTGCCGCTTCATGATAAGACACTAGGTCCTGATGACGAACTTCATAGGTTCCTCTAACCTGATTAACAACCAATTTAGAATCACCGTATACTTCAAGATATTCAACGTTCAGTTGTTTAGCTAACTGAAGGCCAATAAGTAGAGCATTATACTCTGCTACATTGTTAGAACAAGGTTCATCTAAAGAGTAGGCTCTTTGGATAGTTGATCCGTCTGGAGAAACGAGGACCACTCCAACACCTGCCACAACAGCACCATTTGGTCCAATCCTTGATGCACCATCAAAGAATAAACGCCAGGTTGGAAATTCTTCGGAGATCATGTTGACTTCCAATGTTTCGTCTGGAATTTCGTCATAGAGCTTAGATGTCTCAGGTACAGGATGAGCCGCTAAAAAGTCCGCCAGCGCTTGACCTTTGACAGACTTTTGTGGAACATACACCATGTCATATTGAGCTAGCAGGATTGCCCATGTAGCCAACCGAGAATTAAGTGTACTTGGTTTCTTCATAAGTACCTGGAGAGGATTAACTCGAGATATAACATAAATAGTTTGACCAATGATATAATGCCTCGTCTTTTGTACAGCAAACATGAGAGCCAAGCATTCTTTTTCAACTGGACTATAACGGTGTTCAGCACCAATCATAGTACGGCTAAGATAATAAATGGCCTGTTCGTGACCTTCTTTGTTCTTTTGGGCAAGTAAAGCACCCAATGAATGATCCATAGCACGGACATACATTAAGAACGGAATACCAGAAATAGGTGGCACCAAGACTGGTGGGTTCATAAGATATCGCTTGATATCATCGAATGCTTGTTGACATTCTTCAGTCCAAACGAAAGATACACCTTTCTTCATTAGTTGAGTGAATGGTCTGCAACGTCCAGACAAGTTCGAAATGAATCGCCTGATGTATGCAAGTCGACCTTGGAATCCTCGTAGCTCTTTTAAGTTGCGTGGAGGACGCATCTCTTGAATGGCTTTGATCTTCTCGGGATCTACGTGTATACCCTTAGAGGTAATGACGAAGCCGAGAAATTTGCCACTAGAGACACCCAAGAACGACTTGGTGGGATTCATTTTGAGTTGATGTTGGCGCATGAGATTGAAGATAGTTCTCAGGTCTTGGAGGTGATCTTCCTTTAGACGACTTTTGACAGCAATATCGTCAACATAGCATTCAACAGTTTTGCGAAGATGATCTTTAAAAATAGTACTCATAGCACGTTGGTAAGTTGCACCAGCATTCTTAAGACCAAATGGCATCACCGTATAGCAATAAACACCACGAGGAGTGCGGAAAGAAGTATGCTTTTCATCTTCAGGATGCATCTTGATTTGATTGTATCCAGAGAATCCATCCATAAAAGATATTCGTTCGAACCCACAAGTATTGTCGATCATGACGTCCGTAATAGGAAGAGGAAATTCATCTTTTGGACATGCTTCATTAAGATCCCGGAAGTCAATACAGACTCGAACTTTGCCAGTTTTCTTCAGAACTGGGACGACATTGGCTACCCAATCAGGATGTTGTTCTTCTCGAATGAAGCCACAAGCAATGAGCTTTTTGACTTCATCATCGATCGCGTCCATCATTTCTGGTTTGAAGCGTCGCTGTTGTTGCTTAACAGGTTTTGCATTAGGCAAAATGTTCAATTTATGTGTAGCAATCTTGGGATCTAAACCCGGCATGTCTTCATAACTCCAAGCAAAGACATCAATATATTCTTTAATAAGAAGAATCAACTCTTCCTTGTCTATTTCTGGAAGATTTTTGCTAATAAAAATTGGCCGAGGTGAATCTCTTTCTCCTACATCAATTTGAAGTAGTTGATCTTCAGTAGGGGGTTCACGTTGTTCAAAGCGAAGTACCCATTGATTGTCCATATGCTGAACCCAAGGATCTGTTTCAGGATTTTCTTCTACATTCTCGTCATAGTCTTCTGGAAGTTCAACGGAGACCATGTTAGATGATACGACCAACCTATGGACTTCACCAATGCTAGTATCAGAATCCCAAGATCTGGAATCAGATGAGTTAGAGCGTTCTTCACTGTCGGAGTCGGAGACTGCTGGGGATAACAATGGAGGAGAAGCATATCCGAGACCTCTCTTAGTCCTGCTATAGTACATGTCTGACTTTCCTTTCGGAACAGTTGTACGAATAGGAGTTCGTCTACCCTTACCGTAATTGAAGCCACTTTTGAAATCATAACCCATTTTCCGAATGATGTCTTTTGATTGTTGACTATAACGATGGAGTTGGATACGCCCCGTGTCGTTAAGTTTACTGTCATCCGTATAACTGAATTTTTGTTCTGGTCCTTTAATAAAAATTATTGAACTTTCACCTCTCTTTCGAGAAAAGACAATAAAGTATGAATCATCTGAGTGTTCGAGTAAGACTTCTGTATGAAGAGATTGCACAACTCCCATTGTAATTGATTGGAAGCTATCTAACATATCTAAATAGTATTTAGTATGATAAATAACATCAGTATACTGGAAAGTAGGTGCTTTTTCATTGATTTGTACATCAGTATTTACAACAGGACCTTTGGCCTTAGCAGGCTTAGTCAGATTAATTACAAGAGGGGGAGAAGAAGAACGTGGAGGCGGTTTGTTACGACGGAGGTCGATAACAAGTGGCTCAGAGGAAGTGAGCTCCTTTTTTTCTTTGTTGCGAATGAGATCAACAACAATTGGCTCAGAAGAAGTGAGCTGCTTTTTGTCTTTGTTACGACGTAAATCGATAACAAGTGGCTCAGAAGAGGTGAGCTCCCTTTGATCTTGATCAGCATCAATTGACTTCTTTTGGGCTAATAAGTGAATAGCCAGTGGCTTGGAAGATTGAGGATGAGAAACTCGCCCTTTGACGGGTATGATTAGAGTGTCTTTAGGCGTCGCTTCTTGTTCTTCTTCAGTGTCTAATGCTAACACGATTTTCATGAATTCATCCTTATACATCCGAGCGTCGTTGCAGTATGCTTCAACACCTTTGAAGGGATAAAGATCCGCAACCTCCTTACGAACTACGCCTTTGTCATCAACATATTTGAAACATTGATGAAGGGTTGATGGAACAACATTGTGCTCGTGTAAGAATGGTCTCCCCAATAGAGCGTTGTAAGAACAACCAAAATTGTCAATAATGTAGAATGTAACTTTCGTGCGAAGATTGCCAATTTGAAGTTTTAGGCGAATCTTGTCCAAAGGTTCACTCTTTCCTTGATTGAATCCAAGGATGGTAGTGATTGTAGTGGAGAGACTATGCACAGGAATTTTCAAAGCATCGAGCATTGTCTTTGGCATGATACTAAGAGCAGACCCTAGATCTATCAGAATACGATCGACTTTCATCGAATCGACGTATCCTGTATAGTAAAGAGGACGGTCATGCCTGTTGTCTTCCATCAGCATGTCATCTTGCGTAAAAGTTATGTTTGGAATGAATTCCTGAACACTATTACAAGAGACTGATTCTGCTTTGGGCTTTTTGAGAAAGGTTAGACAAGCTTCTGCTTGCATAAGAGCTTCGCTGAGGGTTTCTCGAGTCTCTTTGGAAAGACGCAAGAGTTCAAAGATAGACAACTTTGCTGGGGTATTGGCTAGTTGAGCCAATATATCGAAGTTGTAAGGCTTCTCGAGTCCTGTAGGAGACGATTTCTTCAAAGGTTTGTCAAAGCAGATTTGTTGTTTGCCTTTATCAGTAGTCACTGGCTTAGGAGGAATAGGAATCACAACTGGTGAAGGTGCAGCAGGATTCTCTTCAGCTAGAGCAGGTTGTGCTGAGGTAGGTTCAGAAGAAGAAGCAAGATTCTCTTGAGTTTCAGGGTAATCCTTCAAATAGGGCTTTCCTGATCTGGTGCCTAATAGAATTTCTTCGTCAACTATGGGATCAAAAGATACCATGTTGCAAATCTTCGTCTTGCCTTTGCAGCGACTTTTCTTCTTGGAAGAAGAAGAATCCTCGAACTCTGAAGTAAGATCGGGGTGAATCCACATAACCTCGCCATTGTCTAGAGACAAAGGAACGAGACCTTCATTTGGTGGAGAAGGAATATTTTCAATCTCAAGAGTAGTTTTCGGAATAGGAATGACACCATGCTGTATCATCTGCGGAGGAAAGTTACCGAACTGAACTGAAACCATATTGGCAGTGACAGTCTTTTCATCTTGTTGCAGAGTAACAACTCCAGCATTAACAAGCTCTTGAATCTTGCCTTTGAGCACATAACATGCTCTAGTAGGATGTCCAATGAATCGGTGGTAAACACAGTACTTAGGATGATCGGTCTTACCGACTTCATCAGGTTTCTTTGGGTCTGGGAGCTGGATCTTATTGCTTTTGAGTAAACAATCGAAGATACTTGCCGTGTCATTCTCGTCAAAAGAATACTCTACCTTAGGACGAGGTTCCCTCGGTTGTGGTGCAGAAGGAGTGGAAGTGGACGTAGGCTGAGCTACGTTGACAGCCAATGACTCTTTGCTTTTCAGATTAATGTTCAGAGTCTCTTTGTTCTTGCGGTTGTTTTGGCGATTACCACCGCCTGACGCTTGATGTTCATCCCGATCGAGGTTAGACATTTGTACCCCCAACTGTTTGAATTTATCAGCACTTACTTCAGCTGCTTTGGCATTAACAATGAAGGATGGCCAGTCTTGAAACTGAGTTGAGCCTGTCCACATACTGATAATAGGCAAGAGATTTGCCTTACAAGTATCTATGGTAACAGCAGCAGGAGTCCCTGGAGGCATTTTCAGGGCTTCTCGACGAAAACGTTCAATGAAACTCTCTGCAGTCTCGTTATGTTTCTGTTTGATTTTATTTAGGGCTGACATAGTCATGTCATTGAATCCCTCATAGAATCGTTCTAGAAAGATTTGCTTGAGACCTGAGAAAGAAGTGATACAACCATCGGGCAGACTTCTGTACCAGTCATATGCTACGCCGGCTAAACAACCGACGAACACTCTGGTAAGAAGAGCGTCGTTTGGTTGAAGTTGAACAGTCATTACCTCGAAGTGATTGATGAATTGACTTGGTGAGGTACTACCGTCAAAGAGAGCGATTGTTGGCATCTTGTATTTGGGAGGAAATGGAACTTCTTTCCATTCGACGGGATATGGCTGTTTGATTCCCAACCTTTGCAGGTTGTCTTTCTCTTTGAAAGCTTCAAACTGAGTTCGTAAAAGCTTGACTGCTTCATTAGCATCTTCAGATGAAGAGGAAGGAGCCGTGGTAGGAGGAGGGACAGCATTATAAGCACTACCCCCAGCACCTGATTGACTGGGTGTATTTTGAACTTGTACTTGCACAGGAGGCATCTGAGGAGGTACTACCCCCAGCCCAGTATTGACAGGCACCGATGAAGCTATGATTTCAGGGTTTATAGCAGCCGGTACAGTTGGTGGGGTAGCATGTTGTGCCATAACGATAGAATGCATACTGGCGACCATTTCAGCCATGGTTTTCAATTTGTCCTCCAGTGCAACAATACGCTGTTCTTGGTTTACAGAAGTTGAAGCATCTGGATCATCAGTAACAACATATGCCGTCACTTCTCTAGGCACAGTAGACGAAACTGTTTGTTCAGAGCTTTCACTATATGCATCATAATCAGAGAAAGATTCGTCTCCTGACTGAAAAGTAGGAAGATAAGCTGAAGGATCTTGGGGAAGATTCCTTTGACCGATTGTGTCTCGGCTGTGGGAACGAGTATGTTGAAATACTCCTTCAGAGGATTCTTGGAGTAAATCCAAATATCGTTGGCTTGGTCTGCGAGGCTTACCATGTTTGGAGCACTTTCTACCCCCGGTGTCTCGGGAAGCCATATTGACAGAAGCGTACAACACTTCGTCTTCTTCTGACATTGGTTCTGTTTTAGCAAAAGTCAGACGATCGAAGATAGATCGCTTTGTTGTTTGACAACAACATTGGATGATGACTTTATGATTGCAATGATGATCAGATGGTTGATTTGAAGGAGTTGAGACATTATCCCGTTTTTGTCTGAGATGTTCTCGAAGATCAGAAACCATGCCGGGACGGGGAAAAGTTCGAGGAATGTGTTCTTTAACAATATTTGGAACATGGTTTCGATTCTTCAAATGTTTTGTCCCCTGCGTATACAAGGAAGTACTCATCTCATTGGCATAGGTATCAAAATTTATGTTCCTGGAGATTTGTCTTTGAGGCTTGACCTTCGGCATTGGCTGTTTACGTTTTGCCGAAGTTGTCCTGTTAAGATATGTTCGTAGGTCTGCAAATTCACTCCCAGGGGTTTCTGTTTGAGACACCAACAGTTTTCCGTGTTTGGAACGGGATATTTTGAAAGTTGGAAGGTCTTGGAATTCTGCTACTGGGGTAGGCAAAATACCTCTTTGATCAGTGCAAGTTCTTTTGTTATGAAGGTAAAAAGAATCTTTGTTCGTAGGAGATCTTGTACTGACGGGTGTTGAAACACGTGCAATTTGATCTGCTTCAGTAAAGACCGAAGAAGACTGAGAAAAGACCAAAGGGCCTTTTCCTTTGTTCTGAGAAGAAGGGATAACTAAAGAGCATTTCCCTCTGTTGTCTTCCAAGTCATGAGACAAGGAAGTTTGAGAAAAGACCAACGGGCCTTTTCCTTTGATCTGAGAAGGAGGAGGAATAGCCAAAGGACTACCCCCAGTATATTGTACTAGAACAGCAGGATGTTTAAGAGGAGAATCAGATATTTTCTCTTGATTATGAGAAGGAGAGAGTCTAGCCAAAGGGCTGTTTCTCTTGGTTTGCGCAGAAGTGATTTGCGCATGAGTGGAGGGTAGATTGGTTCTGGCCACAGAAGTAGGAGTCTTTGCTTTAGAGTGCTTAGGATGCACTTTGGTTGCTGGAATGCTGTTTTGCGCAGGAAAAGCTACTGCCAATTGCGCCAGAGTCATAGGAGTCTTCTGTTTTGACAAGGCAGCATATGAAGTAGCTTGTGCAACTTTTGCAACAGATTGCGCAGCATTGACTGCAACAGATTGTGCAGCAGTTGCTAAAACAGACTGTGCAGCAGTTGACACAGCAGTTTGCGCAGCAGACTGGCCAGCAGATTGTGCAGCAGTCTTGGAGACCCAAACTGAGCGCACTTTGCTCTTTGCAGAAGTGGCTACAGTACGGGGAATGGTCTTGGAGTTGAGCATTGCCTCGTAGGCTGTCTGGTTGACCTTGACAACCAGGGTCTTCTGCGTCTTCCCGATAGACGCTACGTCACATTGAGTTGCTACTTCCTCGTCGGAGGAGAAAGTTGTCCCCAGCAGAGTCGCCATTTTGTTTGCAAAAACAAAAGTATAGAACTTTATTGATACAAACTGTAATAAAGATTACAAGAATTCTGGAAAAATTACAACTGTAGGAATCCAATCTCGATGACGATTGCTTTATCCCTTGGACGATGTGAACTGTAAAGACGAAGCCTTTGAAGTTGAAAACAACTCTGGAAACTGAAGGCAAAAGCCTCTGAAGTTGAAGACAAAAGTCTCGGAAGAATGCAGCAGCACTTTGGCAAGAACTCCTGGACTCTCTGATTTCTGATTTCTGATCTTGATATCTGATCTCTGATCTCTCCTTGAATGAAGACTTGAAACTCTATTTATAGAGTTCTGGAAATAACTAACTTTCAGTTATTTTGGACTGCGCAGGATGATTTGCGCAGCATTGGTTTGCGCAACATTGATTTGCGCAGATAGTTACTGGATCGTGGGCCGATTATCATGGACACATGGCATGATTTGATAAAAATGCGCATGATCGTGCATAAACAGTTGCCACGTAATGAACAATCGATGGCATGAATGCCACGTGTAACTTAACAGTTACGTTTGATAGAGTGCGCAGAGTTGAATTGCGCATACATGGTTTGCGCAAACTCAAACTGCGCAGGATTGGTTTGCGCTGCCAGCTGTCAGCCGCCCTCGAGCACTGTGCGGCACAGGAAACGAACAGACTCCTTGTTATCCGCGCTGTCAGTTGTCAGAAAAGATTTGATTTGATTTAGTAATGATGACTTCTGCCACGTCAGCTTGCGCAATCGGTTGTGTGCGCAAATTAGAATGCGCAATCGGTTGGCTGCGCAATCTGTTGTCTGCGCAATTCAACAAGATGATGTATATTTTGATTTCTTGATTTTGTTGATTGATGCAACTTGATTTTTTAGGACCTACACATACACTTGGCAAATTCTTGACAAAGAGTTTCATCAGTAGACCCAAAAATAATATCATCAACATAAATCTGAATTAATAGAATGGTGTCTTTGAAAGATTTGATAAACAGTGTAGTGTCAATTTTCCCTTTTGAAAAACCTTTCTCAAGCAAGAAACTGCTTAGCCTTTCATACCAAGCTCTGGGGGCTTGTTTAAGGCCATAAAGCGCTTTCTTCAGCTTGAACACGTGGTCGAAAAATTTGTAATTTTCAAAGCCAGGAGGTTGTTTGACATAAACTTCCTCCTTAATAAAGCCATTCAAGAAAGCACTTTTAACATCCATTTGAAATAATTTAAAGTTTTGAAAATTAGCAAAAGCACAAAGCATCCGAATGGATTCTAGTCTAGCAACAGGAGCATACGTCTCATCGTAGTCGATACCTTCCTCTTGGTTGTATCCTTGAGCTACTAGACGAGCTTTGTTACGTGTGACTGAACCATCTTCATTTACTTTGTTTCTAAACACCCATTTGGTACCAATTATTGAGTGATTAGCCGGTCTAGGAACTAGTTCCCATACTTGGCTCCTCTCAAATTGGTTGAGTTCTTCTTGCATAGCAGAAATCCAAAATTCATCATTAAAAGCTTCAGAAATGTTTTTAGGCTCTACTTGTGAAATGAAGGCAGTGCTAGCAACGGAGTCTCTTAGTGATGATCTAGTAGTTACTCCACGTGAAACTTCTCCTATAACTAAATTTTCTGGATGAGAAGGTTTGAAAGAGAATTTCTTAGGCAAACCCTCCAGAGAATTAGTTTCGGTTGGAGTATTCATTGGAGTAGAAGTTGATGGCTCAACGTCATCATCAAGAGTACTTGCTGCACTGTTATCTTCATCAAAAGTCACATTTGTTGACTCTTCCACAATAAGTGAGCGTTTATTGAAAACTCTATATCCCTTACTCTTGGCGGCATAGCCAAGAAAGATACCATCGTCAGCTTTGGCATCAAATTTGCCTAAGTTGTCTTTGGTGTTAAGGATAAAACATCTACAGCCAAAAACTTTAAAATAAGAAACATTGGGGGTTCTCCCAAACCAAAGCTCATAGGGTGTTTTCTTCGTAATGGGACGAATAAGCACCCTATTCAAAATGTGGCATGCTGTACTTACAGCCTCTGCCCAAAAATATTTCGGAAGAGAAAATTTATTCAACATGACTCTAGCCATATCGCCAAGAGTCCTATTCTTCCGCTCCACAACACCATTTTGTTGAGGAGTTCTAGGACAAGAAAATTCATGATCAAAACCATTTGCATTACAAACACTTTCAAAATCATAATTTACGAATTCGCCTCCATGATCACTTCGGATTCGAGTAATCATGTAGCCTTTTTCGTTTTGAACTTTCTTTACAAAAATTTTGAAAGCAGAAATAGCATCGCTCTTATTAGCGAGAAAGAAAACCCATGTAAATCTCGAAAAATCATCAACAATAACAAATACATAAAGTTTGCCTCCAAGGCTAGCTATTCTACTAGGACCAAATAAATCCATATGAAGTAGTTGCAAGGGTCTAGTAGTACTTACAGAGTTGATAGAATGAAATGAGGATTTAGTTGCCTTGTTTAGTTCACATTCGGCACATACCGTGTCCTTTTTGAACGTGATTTCAGGCAATCCTCTCACTAGCTTCTTGGTGGAAAGCCTGGATATAGCATCCATGTTGGCATGACCAAGACGCTGGTGCCAAAGTAGTCGTTCGTCTTTGTGGGCATATAGACATCTACCTGCATTGTTAGTATTTATAGAAAGATAGAAAATGTAGATGTTGTCCTCTCTTTTCTCTTCAAAAGCAATGTCTCCTGTTGACCTATCATAGATGTAGCAACTGTTTTGTCCAAAGTTAATATCATATCCATGATCAGCAAGATGACTAATGCTGAGCAGGTTATGCTTTAACTCGGTCACTAGGCAGACATCCTTTATTACAGGAGAAGGAGGATGACCAATGATACCATTACCTATAATGTGCCCTTTGAGATTGTTACCGAAGGATACGTAACCTTCTCTCTTCATCGATAGTGATGCAAAAAGATTTGCGTCTCCCGTCATATGTCGCGAGCATCCACTATCGAGAATCCACTTACTTTCAGTTGAGGAGGGAAGGTCCACCTACATCAAGAGTAGATGTGACCTTTGGTACCCGAGTTCTTGAGGGTCCTGAAAAGTTAGTCTTTGGGAACCAAGCATATATCCTTTTATCTACAAGTCTTCTAACTCTGCACTGTGGTGAGATGTGTCCATGTAATCCACAATAAGTACAGATAGCATTCTTATTTATACTAGGAGCATGAGAATAATATCTATAAGCAACAGGATGAGGATGGACATGATGTGAAGAGTTAGCATGGTGAAGATGATTATGCGTGGAATAAGTGGCATGTTGATGGTGTCTATGAGGCATAGAATGATGGTATTGTCTATGATGTGTGACATGCTGATATTGTCTAGATGGCATGGCATGATGATTTTGTCTATATGGTTTATGAGGACCTTGTCTATATGGCATTGCATGATGATTTTGTCTATATGGCATGGCATGATGAATTTTATGTGTGGAGTGATGTTGATTGTGTCTTTATGCATGATGAGTGTGTACTGAGTGAGAATTGTTCTTACGTGCACGTGGTTTGTGAAAGTTTGTGTATATAAAAGCATGGTTATGAGCTGCATGAGAATGACGTGGTTGACTAGCATGAGTGGTATTGTGCCCATGTGATTGGGTTTGAGGTTGAACAACCTGTTTACCCAATTTGGTTTCTAATCTTTTAGAAACAGCTTACAGTTCATCAACCTTAATATTTAAGCCATAAATCTTAGTCATGGAAATCTTGTGTCTACTCTTTTCTTCAGCAAGCAACGTGTTGAGAGTAGTGATTTCTTGAGTTTGTTGCTCAATACGTGCTTCAGCATCATGTAAGCTTAATTTAAGCTTGGATGCTTCATCAGTGTCATTTGTGGGTGATGTGTTTCTAACATTATCAAGAAGTAAAGAAATTCTTTGTATCTCATCTTCTAGACTTTTGATTTTGTCCTTGGCATGTTTATATTTCCCGATGACCTTTTTATGATCATCGAGTAAATCAGTGAAAGCATCGCCAAGTTCATCAAAAGAGAAGTCATCCAGAGTTTCGTTAGATACCTTGTTGGAAGTTGCCATCAGGCACACATTTGCTGTATCTTGAGGAGAGTCCTTTTCTTCCTCAGAGTCACTCGCTTCACTTTCATGCCAGATACCTGTGTTGGCATATTTCTTTGATGAGTTCTTTTTGTATGGCTTCTCATAGCGGTTGCTCTTCTTCAGGAATGGGCAGTCTTTTCGGACATGTCCAGTTTTCTTGCAACCATAACAAGTTGGTTCTTCTTCATCGTCTTCTTGAGATTCCTTCTTCCTTCGATTGAAGCGAAGGAATTTCCTGAAGTTGCGAACCATGAGAGCTTGGTCTTCATCATCCGAATTATCTTCTTCGGTCTCATCATGATTAGCTCTTCGTTGATGAGCTTTGAGTGCGATCTCCCTGGTCTTCGGAGCAGGCTCTTCGAAGTCCTTGAGGTCAAGCTCGTGAGTCATAAGCTTACCCATCAAGGTCTCCATTGACATTGTTGTGAGATCGTTTCCTTCTATGATGGCTGTCACCTTAGGGTTCCAGATCTTTGGTAGCCCTCTGAGCAGCTTACGAATCTTCTCGTGGTTTGAGTACTGCTTTCCAAGCGAAGATAGAGGATTGATGATGTCGAGGAATCTTGTGATCATTTGAGTGATCGTCTCACTTGGCTTCATCTTGAAGGCTTCGTATTCTTGAGTGAGACGGCTTATTTTAGATTCCTTGACCTGTGTGGTTCCTTCATGCGTCACTTCTAGAAGTCTCCATACTTCATGAGCAGTGGTGCATGTAGAGACCCTGTTGAACTTATTCCTGTCTATAGCACAGAATAAAGCATTGATAGCCCTAGCATCTAGACTTGCATGTTTTTTCTCCTCGATAGAATATTTGTCGTGTGGTTTCTCAATGAGGTCACCATCGACAACTATCCTGGCGGGCTTTTTGTAACCGTCAGTGACGACAGTCCACAGGTCAAAGTCTAGAGACTTAAGATAGAAGCTCATCCTTATTTTCTAATATGTGTAGTTAGTCCCATCAAATAGGGGAGGCCTATGAGTGGACTGACCCTCACCATGATTGGAAATCAAGGATTGTGTGGTTGCCATGGATCAGCTCTTAGGATGTTAGTCCTTGTAAAGAGAATAGAGCTCTGATACCAATTGAAGAACAGTTTGGCAACTCTAGAGGGGGGTGAATAGAGTTTATATAAAAAAATAGCCAATTAAAAATAACTCTTTCACCAACAATAAAAAATCAGAGTAAAGTGCGGAAAATAAATGAAGAGCAGAAGAGCATACGCAAACACAACGATTTTAACCTGGTTTCCCTCGTGGAGGACTAGTCCAGGCCTGAGAACTCTAGCTCAGGATTAAATCCACTATTTGTGAAATAGTAGCTTACAACCCGTGCCTTTTCTTCAGAAGAGCACGTCAACTTCTAACAGAGAATCGCAGTGGCGATTTGCTTGGAATTGTCCAAGCGACTTCTTCACTCTTGCACAAGAATCCTAACTGAGAGATGCTGAGCACTCGAGACTTAGGAGGCTTGTGGCTAGTAGATAGGAAGGGTATGGCTTATTGAGCTTGTAGGAGAGAAGAGAAGAGAAGATTAAGTGAATTGAAATGAGAGAATTCATGCCCTATTTATAGTGTTTTTAGAGGCAGAATTCGGCCAGAATTCGGGTAGGAAAATTCAAAAATTTGGCCGTTGGACAGCTAGCAACCAGCTAACCCTAAAATTAGGGTTCCTGATTTCTAGGGGACAGAGTTCGGCCCGAACTCTGTGTGGAGGCAGAGTTCGGCCCGAACTCTGTCTCCAGAGCACAGAGTGGTCCTAAGTGGGACTTGTGGGCAATTTTTGTTTTGGTGGAGCTTGGGATTTTGGGTAGGCTTATAGACTAAGTTCCAAGAGCTCAGCATAACTCAGAGTACATACTTCTAGACTCAATAAAATGTAAAAGTACAGACTCGAAAATATACTGAGAGTCGGAAACTGAGCTGTTGTCTGTCCTGAACTGAATGCAGACGTCGTGTGTCGTATTGAATTTATACAGATATTATTTAGTCAATGTAGTCAATATTTGGTTGACTGTGACTTTGTGTCAACAATCAGGTCCCCACTATGGCTAAAATAATATAACTATCTGTCCGATACGCCTACTGGTTGTCTTTCCCATCCCAGGAAATGTACAAGTCGTATCCAGGACTCAGACAATCCATATCTCAATGGGAGCCTCTAACCTAGACACCATCCAACTCCATATGTACCGATACACGAACCGCTTGCACCGATGATCAGTCGAATACGTCAGTTCATGCTAACACAATGTCCCTCACTCAAAGTGTCGTGTAATATCTCGTGTCGAGTCATAGAAGTTATTGGGGTAACTTCACAGTTTTTGGGTACATCTACTAACTCTAAGTCACACACACACCCATAACATTGATGCCATCATCGATAAAATCCAAGTCATCCTTGGATACACAATACCAGTGTCACCAACTAAAACACAAGAGTAGATATAAATAAGGTAAATAGAACAAGTATGGCAAGGTATCTTACCTGGGGTGAAGCAGTAATCCAATGATGTCCTGCAGGAAAATCGTCAAGTCCAAGAAATATAGCAACATAGGAGTCTCCATGAACGTCGTCGGATACTAAAACAAATATCACCAACATTCCCAGAATAAAGAAAATAGCTAGAATAGACTATCCATAAGTCTAATTCTGGACATAGGGGCAAAATGGTAATTTTGGATCAAAACGCGGTCCACCGTTGGACCCACCTTGCACCAAAAAATGTCCAAGGATCAAAGTCATCAAAACCAGCAAACTATATGTCTACGAGTCCAGAATGACGATACGAACCCAACAGTATATCAAAAATTGGATTCCGATGAGTCGATCTCAAGATGACCTGTTGACGCGGACGTGGGAATCTGGTTTGCACGAAAATGCGTGCAGGAGCCCATGTCCACTAAATCTAGCAAAATATATGTCAATGACTCCAGAATGACGATATAAACCCAATATATAACCAGAACTAGATTCCGATGAGTCGATCTCAAAATGGTCCGTTGACTCGAATTATGGAGCCCGATTTGCACCGAAATGCGTACCGGGGCCCACGTCCACCAAATCTAGCAAACTATATATGAATTTGGGTCAAAATGATGCCACATGTCTACTGGTGGTGTCATAATTGGACTCCATAGTCCCAGGTCCAAATATGAAATTTTATAAGTTGAAAATCACAAATTTGGACGGCCAACTTTGTCATCAAATTCAACCAATCAAACGAGTTCACAATGAAACGAAACTTTAATGACAAGAAGTTGGTTATACTAGCTATGCATGTAGAAGCATGGAAAAGATGGGGTTCATACGGATCATATTACAAAAGAAAGTTGACCGCATGGGTGCTCTGGGCCAGGAAATTTGGTCCGCAGAAGGAAGAGCCGCATGACAAACTCTGCGGTCCAAAATGCCCCAAATTCCATACGGCTCATTATTGCTGTCTCATACAGATTGAAATGTGACCAAACTGATTTGGGCCACAGAAGGAAGAGCTACTTATGTGGCTAAGCTGATCAACCGCAGGTGCCCCTTTGACAAAGCTGACAAAGCTGACACCTCTGACAAAGCTGACAAATCTGACACATCCTAACAAAAAGATGAAGATAAGACATGACTTTTTGAAAAAGACAAGAAGTGTCATGTCATCAGACAAAGGGCCCATGTGCCTGAACCTAGGGCCCACGTGCCTGAGAGTTCATGCGGTCTGAGGCATGGTCCGCAGGGGTGTCATACGGCTAGGGGGACTGCAACGTGAGCCGCATGAGCCTTATGCGGCCCAGAATGCAGGATTATATACTGCCTAAAAGTCTCCAAGCTTCATGCGGACTGGTGGCACTGCTGGTGGGACATGTGGCTAAGGGAGACTGCGACCTGAGCCGCGTGAGTCTTCTGCGTCCCAGCATGGTCGAGCACTAAAAGACAAAGAAGACCTATGCGGTCCAAAATGCCCCAAGCTCTATGCGGCCCCTCATTTGCTGTCTCGAACAGATTGATTCTATTATATGACAGGGCACGTGGCGAGTTGACCAAGTCTCAACCACCTAGATTTGTAGCAATAAAGAAATCTTAACAAACCACCAGCTGGCAGCCAAAGATCGAGTCTTCGTGTGCTGTTACAGCCACGTGGTCACGATACCATCTATACGTCCCAAAATACACTTCATTCTGAAATCATTATAAATAGCAGGGTACCACACCCATGCAAAAGGCTGGTAATTTCCTCAAGAGTAAAGACTGTGTTTGATAGTCCAAGGAGTAAGGCAGAGTTCCTACACTTCTTCTGAGCCTCCATCGTCACCCTCCAGAATCAAAACTAAATTGTACTTAGATTGTTTCCTTGTATTTCTTTCTAGGCTTTCTGTTGTACTTTCAAAGTTTGCAATCAAAACTAGTTCCACTGTAGTTCTTGTTTGATAATCAATGGCAAACACGATGGCGACTCTGCTGGGGACTTCTTTCTCCACTGATGAGAAATTGGTGATGCAATTCGACACGTCTAAGATCAGCTCTACGCAGCAGATTCTTGTTGTTCGCTTTGATCAACACGCATTCGAGGAAATGCTCTCCGATTGGAGCACCAGTCTAGCACAGAAGCGAGCCAACCCGAAAAGAGCCCGTAGGACACGAAAGCCCAAGACCACTGCTCCGCGTCAGGCTCTAGAAGAAACTCCTATTGCCAGTCCAGACAGCGACCAAAGCTCCCATGCGGCCTCGCTTCGAACCTCAGAGGACCCGCTGTCCCCAAATTCGGCAGAGAAAAACACTACGATGCTGGACTTTTGGAGGCACAAGGGAAACTCTTACGGTCGAAGAAGAAGCCGCATAAGGAAGGTGGCCACGGACAGATAGCCTATGCGGTAGCCAATCCTAGTCGCAGGCAAATTTCCTATGCGGCAGCCAATCCTGGCCACAGACAAATGGCCTATGCGGCAGCCAATCCTGACAGCAAACAGGATGCCCCATACGGCCCTGTCAGAAGCTCTGTCTTTGACCGTCTCTCATACGGACCAGACCCCATACGGCCAATGGAGAATGTTGAAGCTTCCAACTTGAACTTTTCCTACTATGCACCTTCGGGTGCTAAGTCGAAGAAGTTTAGGGCAGTACGAGCTCAATAAGCCCAGTCAACTATCCAATCTGCTGACCGTCAGTGGGTACCGTTAACTGTTACACGGGACCCTGATGGAAAGTTGTACAGAACCTCGCGTGTCCAGCCCTCTGCGGTAAACGGACAGGGCAGGTCCCAAAAATCTTCCTATAACGATCGAGAGCAAGTACTTTTACTAACCTCAGATCAGGGAGCAAATATGATACCTACGCACCCGAGCGCTCAGGATACCCAGGCCCACAAAACGGATGCAAAGGTAGATCAATCTGCCCTCGACTTACGAGAAGTACTCGTCCACAAACTCAAGAAGAGAGAGAAAACCTTGGCATATGGTGAGCCCTCTCTAGGACATCACTGTACCCAAGTTGTCATCAACTGCTGCTGCGACAAGTCGGCAGCACCTAAAGACCGACAGTTTGTCTTCCAACGACTGCACCAGCCAGCACCTGCCCGATGATAACTCAAGAAATAGGTGCAAATTTTGGAGACGAGGAATTTCCTTTCGCCTCCTATAATTCAACTCAGAAGGTTCATGCTAGCAAGGGAGGAAAGAAGACAGGCTCCTCCAGCTCGGCAACCTCAGCCAGCACTACAAGGAAACTCTCATTTGGAGGATTGTCGTTGACAACCACAGGGGGTGTCTGCCTAGGCACCAATTCCAGAAAGAAGCTTCCAACACCCGGGGGTGCATTCTCGAGGTCCATGGGGGTGAACAAAGCTGGGGGTGGTAGTCCCCTGAACATATGCAACAACCCGATGTTCTAGAGGATGTACAGGGGGTAGCTATCCACTGGAATTATTCAACAGACTTGGACATCCCCGAGGGTGATCGCCTTCACCAAGACGATACAGCTTCCTGCGCAGGGGGTAGCACCCCTTCCGAGTCCGACGAGGAGGACATTCCGACATTTTTCGATGATTTTTCTGTACGAGCGTACAACCCGAAAAGTATATCCTCTACGGTCCCATCCGTCTCTCCCCACGTGCGGACAGTGTTTATGGCAGGAGATGATCACGAAGGTCCAAGTGATCGACAACATCTAGAAGTGCTTGAAGCCATGATCCTAACCTTGGTCAAGTCAGTAGACAACATCAAAGCGGCCCTGCCGACTCAACCAGCAAGGACACCTGGACAAGCAAGCTTGGGCCCTGCAGTCAACGCGGACTCAAATACGATCGTTCCTCCTCTGGGCGACAATCCTCCTGGAATATCCGCTCCTTTACCTGTAGATGAGGCCAGGGAAGCAAGGAGAGAAGTCCAGAAGCTTTGAGGAATGTTCAATGCCCGAGACTCCTTCCGGGACCTCAGAATACGGCAGCCGTATCCCGATGTATGGAGAGACATTCCTTTTTCTCCGTGGTACAAACCGTTTCATATCGATTTATATGACGGGAAGACCTCTGCTAGCCGGTACATGACTTATTTTGAGGTCACAACATACCACTTGCCATATAGTGACGCCATCCTCACACGATTATTCATCGGAGCATTTGAGGGAATCGCGATCGACTGGTACCGTAACCTCCCGGACAACTGCATCTATTCCTTTGATGGCTTCAAACACATGTTCCTAGAAAGGTTCTACGAAGTGGGGCATGATGTGGCAATGTCGTCTCTCATAGACGTCGTTCAGAGAGAAAGGGAGCTAACGAGAAACTACATCGAATGGTTTTGCCGAACCGCGATGAGATTACCCCAAGGCAATCCTGAAAGCTCCTTGATCGAAATCTGCCAAAAGAAGTTGCTTCCTGCAATCAGCCTCTAGATGGGCGAAGATCAATTCAGGGATTGGACGACTTTCATAATAAGCGCTACAAATACGGAGACAAAGTTAAAGAAGGCTCGCCAGCTAGGATTACACATCCCAGATAGAGAGGACAAAGGCAAACATCCTCGTACCACCCCCAATAACAACAACAGTGGCAGCACCACCAATAACAGGGACACCGATGGCAAACAAGCCATGATTGTTGGTACGACCAAAAAGCCTGAACAAAAGTAAGCAGAAGTTCTGAAGCCCAAGGAGATGACATACTCTTTTGGAGATAGCCATGTCAAGCCTATCTTCGACATGCTCCTGAAGGCGGGTAGGATCTGACTCCGTGATGTAGAACGCGAGCTTCGACCAGCAGAGATCGAGGATCCGAAGCATTATCACTTCTACCGCTATGTCCACCACGCTACACAGGAGTGCTTCACATTACAGCTGTACATCCAGAACCTCATTGTAACGCTCCAGAACCAGAAAACTAGAAAGCGGGGGCGTACATAGCCAGCTACGTATAATGGAATGGAATCCATCTCACTATACAGTCACGGATGTCTAGATATATGCGGGTTAACTACAAGCCATCAGTCTCTTAAGGTCATGAACAAGCCAAGTGTCTCAATCTCAAGCAAGTAATAACAGTCACAAGATGTTAGAGCATCAAATATACAATAGTAAGGCATCCCATACATTACATATTTGGATGATCATGAAGCTAGTCATTACAAAATATAAAAACTAGCAAGAGTTCCAGTCATACATGATCAACCCTGGGATTTGCTAATCATGTTACGGCCCATAGGCAGACAGTAAGCAAAGTTTAATCGAGCTAACACGTGCTCGTCGGCTAAACGCCTCAAAAAGATATTTTTACAATAGAGTGGAAGAGCCAAAAAAATAAACTCACTCGTTGCCAGGATTCTGCCTAGTGGTCACCATCTGGCTGGAAGGTCGGTAGATCCTCTAGAGCTGCTCCGGTATCTGGCCATACAAAACCAGCTGGGTCAGATCCCAGAAAGGGCAAGTGCCACAAAGGAAGCTTCACTTAAGAACTAAACCCATAAATAGCACAAGAATATAATTATATAATAAAAGACTAGAAGTACAGATAATTATTGTGATAAACGATAAGATAACCATGGAACTATTCAGATAACCAAGTCACAACCCGTAAACGAAACAAGGACCGGGGTTGTAACTCTTCATCTGAACGGAACTTGGTTTTCTACCATTTATCAATAGAGTATAGAAAAAGCATTCATGTCATGCAACAATCTTGTACAAGATCAAGACAAGACTAGACTGATTATGCCTCATCCAACAATCACGGCCAAGCAATAAGTACGGCTTGATACTTTAACTAACTAGGGTTATCACAGGCCTAGTTACTAGCAAGATGCAGCGAGATCACTCCACAGCCACAAGCCCTGCAGACCATCCAGGCTATCCAGACGCAATTAGGGGTTGAGTTCAGGTAGGTGCATCGTCCAAGAAATATATGTACCCTTAAGTAGCTTGAAGGGTGTACCACATGACTGTGTGTTGGAAATGTGCCCTACTCGACGGCAGGCTACAGATCCCAGGTGGGGTGCCTAGATAACGGGATTGCCTGTAGCTGAGAAAATATTGTCATGACTACTGGATTATTCTAGTTTTTAGCCTTAATCAATTTCAGTAGGTACCCCTGACCGTGGTACTCAGGGGTCCCTGTCCTAGATATGATGTAAGATAAGACTGGTTCATTTGTACAAACACAATCGTCTACGGTGTCCAGGCCATTTATTCTTGTCATGTCATGCTAGCCGTCGCAACAGCATATCAAGGTATATCATATCAGGTTTACTTGTCAAGAGTGCACCACGGCGGGCCACTAGTATGTCATATTACTTGTCAGGAGTGTACCACTATGGGTCACAGTCGTGTTCATGGTATATGTGCCAGATAACATAGTACAATCATTCTTTCAAAAGGCCTAAGCTACACAAAGGGCCATAAGACATGAGCATAATAAAATAATTAAAATAGCAAACGGGCAAGGCTGGGGAAGGAGTCATACGGCTTAGAGAAATGAGTTCATGTGGCCAGGGAGTATTTGGGCTCATGCGGCCAGGAATCAGCAGCTCATACGGCTGAAGAAAATCGGGTTCATGCGGCTGACGAGAACCGGGTTTATGCGACTGAAGAGGGGACAGGAGCTTATGCGGTAGGAGGGGCATGCGCTCATGCGGCTGGGAATAAACTGAGTCCCATGCGACCAGGAAAGGAAGTCTATGCGGCTCGGGAGAGTCCGAGTTCTATGCGGCTCTGGAGAAGACTCGGTCTTATGCGGCTGAGGAAAAGTAAGCTCATACGGCTGGAGGATTGTGAGTTCATGCGGCTGGATTAATCAGGGCGCATGCGACTCGGGTTTACAAGGCGCATGCGGCTGAAAGTTCATGCGGCTCAAGGGGTTCAGGGTCTCATGCGGCTGGAATTGTTCAAGTCCATGCGGTCAAGATCAGAAGTTCATGCGGCTGCAGGATCTATGCGCTCATGCGGCTGGGATGCTCAGGCAGCCAGAAGGAAACTTGCCGCATGAGAATTCGTGCGGCTAAGTCCCTGCGGGTGAATCCTGTTCTTCTTCTCCATTTTCCGAGAAGAAGAACCATGAAGGCCAAGTTCCCAAGCTCCATAAATCCTTCATCCAGAGTCAGAATCCAGATTTCCATAGGTCAAAATAGGGCAGAATAAAATTCTCTACAACATGTAACCATCAAAACTTGGAAATAACAAGGTTAAATAGATCAAAACCCAAGAAATTCAAAAATACAATAAACTTAGATCTACAAGAAATGAGCCATAGAAATTAAAAATGCTAAGTACTAAGGTGTCTTAGAATGTTGAGAGGAAGAAAATAAAACAATAAAACTTGAGTACCTCTATGAAGCAAGTTGCATTTGCCTAAACCTTCCTGGTAGGTAGAGAGTTAATGGAGGAAGAAGAAGGGTGAATGAGGAGAGAGAAAGAGTGCGGGGTTAATAAATAATGATGGTGGTGGTAGGTAGGGGTTTTCTTTTAGTTCATGATGAACCCAAAGCAAACCAAGCCAGGCCAATCCGAACCAAGCCAAACCGAACCAAGCAATGGAATGCCAAACAAATCATGCGAGAAGACATGCAATACGAGTCAAAATACGTACACGTACACCAAAATACGTAATATGAACCACAGTCGCTACAACTCTACCCACCTTAAAAGAATTCTGTCCTCGAAATTTAATTAAGAGGCTAGAGAAACAATGATAAGCTATACTAATCACAGACAAGTTATACTAAGCAGTTTACCATGCAATCATTCATTCAAGCAAGGAATCGAGAGCATAAGGCATAAGAAAGGCATTATACCTTACGAGTCAAATAGGTCGGAATATCGAGATCAGATATCATCCTCACGGTCCCACGTTGACTCACCTAAAGAGTGATGACCCCAAGCAACACGGACTAATTTAATAGTCTTGTTCTTGAGTATCTTCTCTTTCCGGTCCAATATAGACACGGACTTCTCCTCATACGAAAGGTTGGTACCAACAACCAATTCTGAATGATCCAGGATATGGCTCAGGTCCGAGATATACTGTCGCAATTAGGATACATGAAAGACATCATGCACCTCTCGCAATGACGGCGGAAGAGCGAGATGATAGGACACATCTCCTACTCGCTCCAAGATATCGAATGGCCCTATATACCTAGGACTGAGCTTTCTCCGTACGCCGAAATGAATGACGCCACGGTTAGACAAAATCCTCAAGAATATATGGTCGTCGACCGAGAATTCAAGAAGGTGCCGATAAGAATTGGCCCAATGGCGCCGGCGATCTTACACAACTCGAAGATGATCCCTGACTCTTCTGACCACCTCGACTGTCTGAGCAATCATATCCAGACCGAGCATCTGCCTCTCTCCAACATCATCCTATGCTAGCGGGGATCTGCACTTTCTACCATACAGTGCCTCGAACGGTACCATCTGGATACTGGCCTGGAAACTGTTGTTGTACGAGAACTCTACTAGGTACAGGTGATCTTCCCACGAACCACTGAAGTCAAGGGTACAAGATTTCAACATATCTTCAAGAGCCTGGATTGTGCGTTCTGACTGACCATCAGTCTGCGGATGATATGCTGAGCTGAAATGGAGGTGAGTTCCCAAACTCTCCTGCAGACTATGCCAAAAGTGCAACATAAATCTGAAATCTCTGTCCGAGGTGATAGTGACTAGTACACCATGGAATCTGACAATCTGCCAGAGATACATCTTCGCTAGCTGAGCCGTCGACTGACCAACTCTGAACGGGAGAAAGTAAGCCACCTTCGTGAGCCTGTCTATAATGACCCAGATAGCATCTCTACCGGCCGGGGACCTGGGTAATCCAGTCACAAAATCCATGGTTATATGCTTCCACTTCTATTTCGGAATTGGCAAGGGCTGAAGAAGTCCTGCTGGCCTCTGATGTTCAGCCTCAACCTGTTGGCAAACCAAACACCGAGAGACAAACCGGGCTATCTCCCTCTTCATGCCATTCTACCAAAAGTGCTGACGGATATCACGGTACATCTTCATGCCGCCCGGATGAATGGAATACTGCGAACTGTGAGCTTCTGCTAAGATCTTCTGTCTGATATCTCCATCGGATACACAAAAATGCTTACCATACCGAAGGGTACCATCTTCATGAATGCATAACTCTGGTTGCCGTCCTGCCTCACACTCTGCTCTAAGCCGCTGAAGCTTAGAATCTGCTGACTGCGCCATCCGGATCCTCTCGACTATACTGGACTGAACTTGCATGCTGGCCATTAATGCCATATTGGTAAGAAGGACAACTTTAATACCCATCTTCTGAAGATCTGCTAACAACTCTGGCTGTGCCGTCAGGAAATAAACTCTGGCTCTCCGGCTCAATGCATCTGCAACAACGTTAGCCTTTCCAGGATGATACTGCAGGTTGACGTCATAATCTACAAGCAGCTCTAGCCATCTTCTCTGACGCATGTTAAGATCCTTCTGAGTGAAAACATACTTCAGGCTCTTATGGTCGGTAAAATTATCTACCTTATCTCTATACAGGTAGTGCCTCCACAACTTAAGTGCAAACACTACTGCCGCTAGGTCCAAGTCATGGGTTAGGTAATTCCTCTCATAATCACGAAGTTGACGTGATGCATAAGCTAATACCTTCCCATGCTGCATCAAAACACATCCTAAACCTCTGTCTGAAGCGTCATAATACACTGAGAATCCTCCGGTCCCATCTGGAAGCGTGAGAATGGGTGCCGGTATCAAGCCTCGCTTCAACTTCTTAAAAGAATCCTGACATTCTATTGTCCAAGCAAATTGCACATTCTTGCGGGTCAACTGGGTCAATGGCGCTAAAATCTGAGCAAAATCTGAAACAAATCGTCGGTAGTAGCCGGCCAAGCCAAGAAAACTATGAACTTCTACAACCGTGCTGGGTACTGGCCACGTCTCAATGGCCACGATCTTTTGGGGATCTACTTCCCCTCCTCCTCTGGTGATGATATGACCCAAGTATGAAATACGATCGAGCCAGAACTCATATTTACTGAACTTGGCATACAACTGGTGCTCTCTGAGAATCTGAAGGACAACTCTGAGATGCTGCTTATGCTCCGCCTTATTCTTGCTGTAAATCAGGATGTCGTCTAGGAACACAATCATGAACTGATCCAAATAGGGCATGAAAATACGATTCATGAGGTCCATGAATACAGCCAGCACATTGGTTGCTCCAAAGGGCATGACAAGGAACTCCCATTGCCCATATCTAGATCTGAACGCTGTCTTCAGGATGTCCTGCTCTCTGACTCTGATCTGATGGTATCCTGACCGCAAATCAATCTTCGAGAATACTGCTGCCCCCTTGAGTTGATCAAACAAGTCATCTATCCTCGACAGAGGATATCTGTTCTTGATTGTCACTGAGTTTAAGGTACGATAGTCAACACATAATCTAGACGTACCATCCTTCTTTTTTACAAGAAGCATCATGGCTCCCCAAGGCGATCCACTAACACGAATAAATTCCTTGGTTCTGAGTTCTTCAATCATCTTGTACAATATCTCTAATTTTGGCGGCGCCATCTTGTAGACTCTCTCTGATACTGGGGATGTCCCTGGGATCAAGTCTATGGTGAACTCGATCTCTCGCTCCGGCAACATACCTGGAAGCTCTTCTGGGAAAACATCTGGAAACTCCTCAACTATTCAGGATAACTGCACTGCTGCTACTGCCATCCGCAACACTGGAAGAGAAGGTTCAACTTCGCCTCGTAAGAAGGAAAACTCTGGCTTGCCTGGAATGCTAAAAATAACCCTGCCGATATGGCAGTCTATCCTAGCATACTGGTTCCTCAACCAATCCATCCCTAAGACCACATCATAATCGGCCATCGGGAATTCTATCAATCTAGCGAGAAACTCTCTACCACTAACTACGATCCGACATGAGGAAAACACTCTATCTAATCCCACAATACCGTTACCAGTAAGTATATTAAGCCTTACTGATAAGGACTCGGCTCCAACCCTATCCGTGTCGTGAATCGTGCAGACATGAATGAATGAGATGCACCATAATCAAATAATACTGATGCCAAAAAGGAGTTGACGAGAATAGTATCTGCCACTACCTTACCTGGTGCCAATCTTTCTTCTACGGTCATCGCCATCGCCTGACCATGTCCTCTGGGGGTGGTCCCCTCTGCTGGAAACCTTTCTGGCAGTTCTGAACCTGGGCTTGGACTTGTGCATACTGCTGGGGGTTCTGCTGCTGAAATACTTGGGTCTGAGGCGGCAAGGGCCTCGGTAATGGGTATTGCTACTGCTGCTGCTGGACTGGTGCTGGGGCTGGTCCCCTCACCGAAGGACTAGAAAAGTTGGACGATGATGAACTACCCATATTCGGGCAGTTTCCAACCCTGTGGTCCGGTGCTCCACAAGCCAGGCACAATCCCTAGGCCCTGCGACATTCTGATACCACATGTCCTGGCTTCCCGCAATGAGTACAACCCATTGCGGAAGTCTGCTTCTGCTTCTGCTGCTGAAGAAATACTGGGGTCTAATGCTGAATCGACGTCACTGAGGCCGACCGCCTCGGAGTTCTAATGGTCATAGCCCTAGCTGCCGGGGCTGGTGCTGAAGACTGATTTATCTGGCCGTAAGATCTCTTCCGACCTCCGGTTCTATCCACGATCCTCTGGAAGGTATACTCATGCCTCCTAGCTGCTCTCAATACCGTATCAAAAGTCTGATGCTCAAACTGCTCTACTGCCAATAAAATCTTCAAGTGAAGTCCATGTTGAAACCGCTGGGCTCTATCGAACTCGGTCGCTATCAAGGTGGGAGCAAACCGGCTAAGTCTCAAAAACTCGGCCGCATATCCGTCGACCGTCCTGCCCATCTGCTTCAAACTGGTGAACCTGGTCTGTAGATCGTACAAAGCTACAGCATCGAAATACTTGGTCTAGAATCTCTCTCTGAATACTGTCCAAGTAATGGGTGCCACTAATCCAACGGCCTGTGCCGTCCACCAGCTGCGGACAAGATCCAATAACTACAAGCGAACCACAGCCACCTTCTCGTCTTCTGGAGTCCAGGCTGCTTCTAGAATGACCTCAGTGTCCTGAAGCTAAGCATCAGCAGCGATAGCATCTTCACTGCCGTCGAAGAAGGGAGGGTTCAAGCGCTTGAAGCTGTTGGTCGTGCTGTTACCCTGATGACCTCCTCTGGTCAGAGCATCCTGTACTGCCTGGTACAATGCGTCACCTCGACGATCCTGAGAAGCTAATAATATCCTGATGAGACCCACCAAGGTGCCATCATCAGGCTCTGCAGGCTGGACGGGCTGAACTGGTGGTTCTTGACCCCCAGTAGGCATGACTCTGGAAGCTTACTCCTGAATGCTGGGCTTGATCTCCGGGTTGCTGCTGGTCTACGGGATGTACTTTGCCTTGCCAATCGGCAGGTCCAGGAACAATGCCGCTGAAGAAGACGATATAGGGAACAATAAGGAAGGACCATGACAGATCAAAGATACAAGCATGTGATCAGGTCAAGAATTCAGGGATTTAAAGGATACGAACAGAGATCAAGGACGAGTACTGATTGAGACATCTATTCGGTAAACCCTCACATATCTTGATTTACAAGACCTACATGGGCCACCACTTAAACCATGTAATGCCCCAGAACCAGAATTTTGGAGAGCAGGGGCGTACATAGCCAGCTACGTATAATGGAATGGCATTCATCTCACTATACGGTCACGGCTGTCTAGATATATGAGGGCTAACTACAAGCCATCAGTCTCTTAAGGTCATGAACAAGCCTAGTATCTCAATCTCAAGCAAGTAATAACAGTCACAAGATGTTAGAGCATCAAATATATAATAGTAAGGCGTCCCATACATTACATATTTGGATGATCATGAAGCTAGTCATTACAAAATGTAAAAACTAGCAAGAGTTTCAGTCATACATGATCAATCCTAGGATTTGCCAATCATGTTACAGCCCGTAGGCAGACAGTAAGTAAAGTGCAATCGAGCTAACACGTGCTCGTCGGCTAAATGCCTCAAAAGAATATTTTTACAATAGAGTGGGAGAGCCAAAAAAATAAACCCACTCGTTGCCAGAATTCTGCCTAGTGGTCACCATCTAGCTGGAAGGTCGGTAGATCCTCTGGAGCTGCTCCGATATCTGGCTATACAAAACCAGCTGGATCAGATCCCAGAAAGAGCAAGTGCCACAAAGGAAGTTTCACTTAAGAACTAAACCCGCAAATAGCATAAGAATATAATTATATAATAAAAGACTGGAAGTATAGACAATTATTGTGATATACGATAAGATAACCATGGAACTATTCAGATAACCAAGTCACAACCAGTAAACCAAACAAGGACCGGGGTTGTAACTCTTCATCTAAATGGAACTTGGTTTCCTACCATTTATCAATAGAGTATAGTAAAAGCATTCATGTCATGCAACAATCTTGTACAGGATCAAGACAAGACTAGACTGATTATGCCCCATCCAATAATCACAACCAAGCAATAAGTACGGCTTGATACTTTAACTAACTAGGGTTATCACAGGCCTAGTTACTAGCAAGATGCAGCGAGATCACTCCACAGCCACAAGCCCTGTAGACCATCCAGGCTATTCGGACGCAATTAGGGGTTGAGTTCAGGTGGGTGCATCGTCCAAGAAACATATGTACCCTTAAGTAGCTTGAAGGGTGCACCACATGACTGTGTGCTGGCAATGTTCCCTACTCGACGGCAGGCTACAGATCCCAGGTGGGGCACCCAGATAACAGGATTGGCTGTAGCTGGGAAAATCTCGTCATGACTACTAGATTATTCTAGTTTTTAGCCTTAGTCAATTTCAGTAGGTACCCTTGACCGTGGTACTCAGGGGTCCCTGTCCTAGACATGATACAAGATAAGACCTGTTTATTTGTACAAACACAATCGTCCACGGTGTCTAGGCCATTTATTCTTGTCATGTCATGCTAGCCGTCGCAATAACATATCAAGGTATATCATGTCAGGTTTACTTGTCAGGAGTGTGCAACGGCGGGCCACTAGTATGTCATATTACTTGTCAGGAGTGCACCACTACAGGTCACAGTCGTATTTATGGTACATGTGCCAGATAACATAGTACAATTATTCTATCAAGAGGCCTAAGCTACACAGAGGGCCATAAGACATGTGCATAATAAAATAATTAAAATAACAAAAGGGCAAGGCTGGGGAAGGTGTCATGCGGCTCAGAGAAATGAGTTCATACGGCCAGGGAGTATTTAGGCTCATGCGGCCAGGAATCAGCAGGCTCATGCGGCTGAAGAAAATCGGGTTCATGCGGCTGACGAGAACCGGGTTTATGTGGCTGAAGAGGGGGCAGGAGCTTATGCGGTAGGAGGGGCATGCACTCATACGGCTGGAAATAAACTGAGTCCCATGCGACCAGGGAAGGAAGTCTATACGGCTCGGGAGAGACAGAGTTCTATGCTGCTCTGGAGAAGACTCGGTCTTATGCGGCTGAGGAAAAGCAAGCTCATGCGGCTAGGGGATTGTGAGTTCATGCGGCTGGATTAATCAGGGCGCATGCGGCTCGGGTTTACAAGGCACATGCGGCTGAAAGTTCATGCTGCTCAAGGGGTTCAGGGTCTCATGCGGCTGGAATTGTTCAAGTCCATGCGATCAGGATCAGAAGTTCATGCGGCTGCAGGATCCATGCGCTCATGTGGCTGGGATGCTCAGGCGGCCAGAAGGAAACTTGCTGCATGAGAATCCATGCGGCTAAGTTCCTGCGGTTGAATCCTGTTCTTCTTCTCCATTTTTCGAGAAGAAGAACCATGAAGGCCAAGTTCCCAAGCTCCATAAATTCTTCATCCAGAGTCAGAATCCAGATTCTCATAGGTCAAAATGGGGCTGAATGAAATTCTCTACAACATGGAACCATCAAAACTTAGAAATAACAAGGTTAAATAGATCAAAACCCAAGAAATCCAAAAATACAATAAACTTAGATCTACAAGAAATGAGCCATGGAAATTAAAAATGCTAAGTACTAAGGTGTCTTAGAATATTGAGAGGAAGAAAATGGAACAATAAAACTTGAGTTCCTCCATGAAGCAAGTTGTACTTGCCTAAACCTTCATGGTAGGTGGAGAGTTAATAGAGAAAGAAGAAGAGTGAATGAGGAGAGAGAAAGAGTGTGGGGTTAATAAATGATGATGGTGGTGGTAGGTAGGGGTTTTCTTTTGGTTCATGATGAACCAAAAGCAAACCAAGCCAAGCCAAACCGAACCAAGCCAAACCGAACCAAGCAATGGAATGCCAAATAAATCATGCTAGAAGACATGCAATACGAGTCAAAATACGTACACGTATACCAAAATACGTAATACGAACCACAGTCACTACACTCATCAACTCCAATGCTCTGTCGCTGGATTTCGAAAATGTTACTATGGCTGCAAACATGGTATCCGTTCAGTTCGGTGACTTTCCCCAATAAAAACTTAAGACGGGGTAGTACATGTTCCCTGGGCAACGATGGAGGTTACTAACCTTCAATCTGTATGGGACCAGACGACTGGATTGGTGCCTCTCACCACGTCACGATGAGAGGTCATGTGGGTCCACCCGGACTTAGTGCCCGAAGTTACCCAGGCGGTGCCATCTTCAACTGGCAAAAGGAAGGGTGGGAAATCCAGATCTTGCCATACAATCTCGGTCGAAGCTGAGAAGGTGGCAGCCGTTGTTACCCGGTCTGGCGCACAATTCTATCCCACTCTGGGTAATTCAGTCCAGGACCCTCAGCCGACAATGCTGCCTGCTACTGATGTTCCGGGACCATCCCAGCCTCCACCAGCAGACAGATCCAAGCCAAAGAAAACCCGCTTCGATAGGCCGCTCCTTAAGGACGCACCGCAGGGGATGGAGAGACCTTACAACTTTGACATATTAGCACAACTGGCTAATATGCCAGCAAAGTTGTCATTATACGAGCTCCTAAGGTTCTCCAAGGATATTCGCATCAAGCACTCCAAAATGCTGACACCTACTTACCTCAGGTCAAGCCTACAGGGGAAGACTCGTCAGCATATCTCCAGGGCAGCAATTGTACAGATACAATGCCCAACATCGTATTTACCCTACAAGACATGTTAATCAAAACCAACTTGCATGATCGTCCCTTGTACTACACTGGATACATAGGCGACATCAAGGTGGATCGGATGTACATCGATCCTAGCTCATCAATAAGCATCATCCTGAAAAGCTTGCTTCAACTCTTGGGCATCCCTATGTACCGGCTAGCGTCGACGAACACTGCCATTATCGATTTTAACTCGAGAAGACACTATCCCCTGGGAAAGATTCGCTTAAAATGTCAGATCGACGACCTAAAGACGGAGGTTACCTGCTACGTCATAGACGCAAATACGTCATATAATATCCTCTTGGGGCGTCCATAGATACATGACTATATGATCGTGCCGTCCATGCTCCACCAGTGCTTCAAGTATGTCAGTAAGCACAGCTTCGTGAAGACGAAATTTGTCGACATTGATCCCTTCAAAGGGGTTGAGTCTTACTATTCGTCTGAGGCTTGTCTATATGATAAATCTAAGCAGCACACAGTTGATATGGGGACACAAAATGAACTGGAGGCCACAACTGGGTCAGAGGAACCTTTGAAAATCTGTCTCCAGACCCGTAAACCAGGCAAAGTGGCACCTTTTATCGCAATTTTGCATAAAGAAGTGCCCGGTTTCCCTGTCCCAGCTGCGCAATTGGAGCCAATGGTCATTCGACTCCGGAGGTCTAACCATGAGCCAAAACCTGTCATAGAGCCGATGGTGATCCGATTGTCGAAATCCAATCAAAGGCGAACGGAAGATGCAAGGTCCTCTGTGGAGCCGATGGTGATCCCGTTGCCGAAATCCAAACAAAAGCAAACGGAAGATGCAAAGTCCTCTGTCGTGTCGATGGTTATCCGTCTCCCCAAGACGAGCCGGCAGCCAAGTATTGACCCAAGGCCCTCAAGCAAGCCGATGCCACAAGAAGAACCCTTGGTGGTCAAGCTGCCCAAGGTATCGCCCCAACCTCCGGTCACGCAGGGGGTAGCTGAAGAGGAGGCAGAACTCACAAAATATCTGGTTGCACATGTTGATAGTCCCTCTGCCGATGATGTAATTCCTCTCGACAAGAAACCTTACTTCATCAATAAAAGGTTGTCCTTGAACTATCCTGAGCACAATAAGCTTAATCTGATGTATGCTATGGAGCACGGTCTGGACATTAACCTGCACACACAAAATCGTCTATACCACGAACCGACTTACTCCCATTAGAGGTGTCTACTTCCTAGTCCCAGGCAGAAGAAAAGGCGATCACACAATCATCTTCGGCCGAAAAGAAGGTCCTCAACCTTTCATGCCAGAAGAGTTCGATCTCGAACCCGACACTGGAAGATTACCGCTCTACTTGTATAGTTCCCAAGCCAAGTACTTCATGAAAAGGCATGGGTACGATCTGGAAACTACCCCAGGCCTGAACTACGGCAACGGCATGCGATCACCTCTGCAGTTGCCAGTTCCGGCTGGAAAACCTCGGGATTATTACAGCAAGTCCAGACATGGTCTAGGTTATTTACACCAGCAACAACGACCGAGAGCTCCGATAAGGAATGCGGGTGGCATTCTCATTCGTCCGAATCACCCACTTACGATTCTGATGATAGCATTGAGGATATATTCAGGCAAACACTGTATGTCAACATGGCATCTGCCGACGTTCAAGAAGAAGATGAAGATCTGCCCGAATCCATTGAATTAGAGCCATGGGTCCAACAGCTGGATGCACAGTGAAAGAAGCGCTTTGAACTACAAGACCCTTCCACTAAAGATGAGGTCATGCAAGTTGACCTCGGTAATGAATCTTCCTCGAAGCCAATCTTTATCAGTAAAAGTCTGACGGACGATGAGCGGGAGTCGCTGTGGTAACTCGTCAGAGAATATATCGTCGTCTTCACTTGGAGCTATGAAGACATGCCAGGGCTAAACCCCGAGATTGTACTTCATAAGCTCAATATTCATCCAGACGCAAAGCCAGTCAAACAACAGCAACGGCGGTTCCGTCCAGACATCATGAATTCCATCAAGGCAGAAGTAAACAAGCTTATAGCTAGCAGCTTCATCCGTGAGGAGCAACACCCAGACTGGGTAGCTAATATAGTACCCGTCTTCAAGAAGGACGAAAAGATCCAAATTTGCATCGACTTTCGTAACCTGAATGCAGCATGTCCTAAGGATGAATTGCCTCTTCCGATCACAGATATAATGATCGATAATACGTGTGGCTTCGAGCACATGTCCTTTATGGATGGCTTTTCAAGATACAATCAAATCAAAATGTCTTCTGACGATGAGAAGCATACGTCATTTTGAACACCGATCGGCGTGTATTGTTACACAGTCATGCCTTTCGGCCTAAAAAATATCGGTGCTACATATCAACGAGCTATGAGTGTCATCTTCAGAGGTCACTTGTACAAGACGGTGGAGTATTATGTTGACGATATCGCCGTTAAAAGTCGCTCCAAGGATGAACACTTATACGATTTGAGAACAGTGTTCGACCTTATGTGAGCGCACAATCTGAAGATAAACCCCACCAAGTCCTTCCTTGGCGTGTCCAACGGGAAATTCTTGGGCTTTGTCATTACTTCCTGGGGTATTCACATAGACCCTGATAAGACAAAAGCAATCCAGGAGATGAGTCCACCGAGGAACCTCCGCGAACTCCGAGGCCTTCAAGAAAGATTAGCCTACATCAGGAGTGATAGAACTGGAGATTCCCAGGACCCTTACTTTGGTATACGTATTGATTGATAGAAAGTTAAACAGATTTAATACGTGTTCTAACCCTTCATAGGCAGAAACTATGGTTCACGAATTATACCTGCGGTGGAAAGAAGACAAGTAATTCCTGGCAATCTCGAGCGGACGACCCCAAGATCTTCAGCACCTATTCCTTCCTCGAGTTGGACGTCGTGTGGGCGACGATCTTCCAACATTTTCTTCTCCTTGGCAGCCCTCTCTTTCTCTCCTTACGTGAATCACGAATTTAGAGAAAGCTTCAGATTTCTGATCAGTAATATGGCGGCCAGAGAATAGAGGATATATATAGGCTACGGCAGGGACAATGAGAAGAAATTAGGGTTAGACCTCCTAACAGATCTGGATATCCCGTGTTCAGCCCGAACACACAATCCAGGCCCATTAACAATAGTTCGGTCCACTAATGAGCTACTGTTGCACTGCCTCCCTAATCCCAAATTATGTTTATGGGCTCCTTTTATGATATGCTCATTTGGCTCCCCATGTTAAGGTATCGTATGTCCGTCGATCAAATTAAGTTACTGACAACTATATTGATTTGACATCTTTTATCCTTAAGTAGTACCATTTAACTTTATTTGTCATATCGGATATAATCCACCTGCAGGGTTTATGTGACAATCCTTATGAGCTCCTTAAGGGGACATCATCAACCCGATGTATCGGGACATGGATTCTATTTATAATCAACAGTCCATCATACATACAATATTATTCCCCAATTCATAGAGGTTGTTGATCCATAATGAATCCCACTCTTTCATGAGTCAAAGTAATACATACTACATATACATGTCTGTTATTATATCCGGATTAAGAGTATAAGCATCTATAGTAACAGAGGTGTTTGTTCTCTTATGTAGTCAGTACAAAGAGAACAACCTCAAGTGGTCCTGTTCAATACACACAAAGTGTACTAGTGTAAATCTATAGTCAAGATAGACTAATACCATATTATACTACAACCTTTCCAATAGATCATCCAAGTCCATCTAGGTTGTGAACTATTTATATACTCCATAGGGAACTGATAATATGACCTTCTGTGTGACACCACACACCATGTTATCTATAATATAGAATATCAGACATTTGTATTAACACTTGCAACAAATAAAATAGGCAAATATTTGCCCATATGATTTTCATTCAAAATTTAAGGAAATAAGGTTACTACAAAAGTGATGCTTTTAGTATATAACCCTAACAAGGAGGTTCATATCTAACCTCTCAGGACGATGTAAACCATTCACACAACTCATGAAGAAAGGCGTCTCGTTTGTGTGGAATGAAGAATGTCAATGCGCCTTTGATAACATTAAGGAATACATGTCGAATCCGCCAGTTTTGGTAGCCCTGTTCGTCGAAAGGCCCTTCCTGCTCTATGTATGGGCAATAGAACACTCCTTCGACGCCTTACTAGCACAGAACAATGATGCGGGGCACGAACAAGCCATCTATTACCATAGCCAAATGATGGTGGAGCCAGAGCATAGGTACACCGTCGTGGAGAAGGAATGCCTTGCTTTGGTGTTCGCCATTCAGAAAATATGACACTATATGATAGGACAGACCATCCATGTTGTCTCACGAGTCAACCCCCTCAGGGTTCTCATAACCAAGCTAGGCGCACTCAATTCTCGTCTAACCACCTAGGCAATATTGTTGTTCCCCTACGATATAGTTTTCCTTCCGCAGAAGGCCGTCAAAGGTCAAGCCTTGGCCGACTTCTTAGCAACCCATCCAGGCTCAGAAACAGCCAAAATCTATGAAAAAAATCCCAGACGAAGTCGTTAACTCAAATATGACTCCACATGATGTCGTTTGTCGAATGTTCTTCGACAGTGCTTCAAGAACGGGATCCCAAGGTGATATCGTCGCTGGAGTCTGGATAGTATTAATTTCTCCCTCCGGATTGGTAGTTAATCGGGCATACTCTCTCACAGAACCCTGTTTAAACAATGTAACCGAATATAATGCTCTGGTCATCAGACTCTAACTCACAAAAAAAGTGTGGGTCGAATACCTAAAAGCATATGCCGACTCGCAATTGATTGTTAATCAAATTCGAGGCTCATACTAGGTCTGCAACGAGGACCTGATTTCTTATCATCAGACAGCACTGCCATCATTGCTACCTTGGAGGGGTTCTTATAGAGCATGTTCTTAGGCTATAAAATATTGAAGCCGATGCCTTAGCAGGCCTCGCCGCTTCCCTGGCGATTCCAAACCATGCTCATCATCTAGTCGACGTAATAGGCCATGAGTTAGTCTATCCCAAAAATAATGTTTAACTAGGTACGAGTTACTCCTCCCAGATAACTAATGACCTACAAGACTGGAGACTCCCGTTCATCGACTTTACAGTCTACAAAATCCTGCTAGAGAATGTGAAAGAAGCAACTTCAATCAGAAGGCGTTCTCTCATATTCTTTTATGATACAGAAATAAAAATGCTATATCGACGATCCTACGACGGACTACTACTACGCTGTCTATCAAATGCAGAAGCCTAAGAAGCCTTACGCGAGGCTCACGATGGCGTTTGCGGGGCTCATCAACTTGGCCCAAAGTTATAGGACCGTCTCCGCCAGATGGGCTATTACTAGCCTACGATGGTAGCAGACGCGGTCGATTATATAAAAAATTTAGGGCTTGTCAGATCCATGCAGACTTTATACATCAGTCGTCCGAATTCTTGCACCCAACAGTGGACCTTTTGGCCATTTGAAGCATAGGGAATGGATATTATCGGCCCAATCAACCCACCGTCGTCCAAGGGGTACCGGTTTATACTTGCAATCACCGATTACTTCTCTAAGTGGGCGAAAGTTGTTCCGCTAGCAGAGGTAAAGACATCAAACGTGATCAGTTTCACAAAACATTACGTCATCTACTATTTTGGACTGCCCCGAAGGATTATTTACGACAATGGTCCGTAGTTCGCAAGCCATGCTTTCTATCGATTTTGCGACAAGAATCAGATTCAGAATGTAGCTTCAACGACATACAACCCATCGGCTAACGGTCTGGCTGAAGCTTTTAACAAGACCATAATCAAGCTTCTCAAAAAGTTTTTTGTCTTTAAACAAGCGCAACTGGAATGCAAAGCTGGGCAAATACTTATGGGTGTACCGTACTATAATTTGGACGGCTACAGGAAATACACCATTCTCTCTGGTTTACCGGAGTGAGGCAGTTCTCCCATTAGAGACCCAGATCCCCTCGTTTCGCGTGGACCTTACCTACCGGTTGACGTCGGACGATAACTATCGTCGACGGCTACAAGAACTGGAAGCTCTAGACGAGAAGCATTTACAGGCTCAACAAAGTATCGAGCTCTATCAAGCACGCATCTCTTGAGCCTTCAATAAGAAAGTCAAGCAGAGAACATTCCAAGTAGGCGATCTTGTCTTAGCCGTTCGTAGACCGATGGTCATGACTCATAAAACCGTCGACAAATTCTAGCCCAAATGGGAGGGCCCATTTGTCATCGAGTCCGTATTCTCCAACGGTGTATACCGGCTCGCAAAATAAAATGGAAACTTGCTTATGATGCCCATAAACGGCAAGTTCCTGAAAAAGCACTATGCTTAAAGACATGCTCCTAGAATGTCGAGTTATGTACACCAAGTACCTCTGAACTTACACTCTACTAGCTCCGAGTGAATTCACATCGCATCTCCCTTTAGGACAAGTCATGTATACTAATAACTCTGAACTTCCACTCTAATGCCTCATCCCGTCGGAGTCTGCCAGGTTTATTTTTGTCGCCTCTGAGCAAGGTTTCTGGTTTTGATTGTCATATATCACGTCCATACTACCTCTGATATAGATAATCTACTAACTTAACACCTGTACCCAATCTTGGATAAAGCCATGGTATTAAGGCCACAGAACCTATCACGTCTATACTACCTTTGTTAGGTTTTATTTCAAAATCTATTACTTGCACCGCCAGTGTGCAAAAGAGTATTAGGTCCACAAAAATATCATTCAAATCCATTACTCGCACTACCGGTGCGCAAAAGGGTAATAGGTCGCCAAAAAAAATCATTCAAATCTATTGCCTGCACCACCAGTACGCAAAAGGGTAACAGGTCCACAAAAAAATTATTCAAATCTATTACCTGCACCACCAGTACGCAAAAGGGTAATAGGTCCACTGAAAATTATTTCGAATCTATTTACTCGTATCACAGATGCACAAAAGGGTAATAGGCCCACAAAAAGTCTTCCAAGTGGAATGTCCTCTGCAAATCACAAATGTTGTATTAGTCCCTCTAGTACGAGCATTTCAGATATTATAAGCAAAGAATGAAGATAATGTATATTTTTATTTCAAGAAATATCAACTACATTGGTGGGGCTACATCTCCAGCAAAAAAGGAAAGAGGGAAAATTCACTACTCATCAGCAACACATAATTTGGTGAGTACGTCCTCCAACTGTGTTGTTGAGCGTTCAATTTTCTATTTGGCACGACATTTAGCTTCCTGGGTCAGCTGTTCAGCATCCTCAAGATGTGCATGAGCTTGTCAGTTGTCCTCCACCTTTTTCAGCGTACCCTCCAGAGCAGTAGAGGCTCGTGTGACCTTATCGGTCTCCTCGCAAATCAGCTCTCTCTCTTGATGGGTAGCTTGGAGATCATTCTCCAGAGATGCCAGCTTAGCTTGGAGCTGGAGAATTTGCTCGTTAGTTTTGGCCATCGTACGAACCGTGGCCACCTCACGAACCAGGCAAGCCTCTCCCTTCCGGCTCAGCTTGTCATACTTTAGAGACAACCTTTGGAGGTCTTTCTCCAAAGTGGGCTTGGTCATCTCCAGTACATCCTTCACCTTTTTTACGGCAGTTACGAGGAAGGCACGCTCATGTTCCACTGCAGCGGACACATCGACTTGCCGTAGTTTTTGTAATTGGATTAGTCGCCGATCAGTCTCTGCCAGTTTGTGCTCCAGAAGATCAGCCGTCCCCTCTCCATCCGGGAGCGTCTTCAGTAGTTCAATCTGGCCGCGAGCACAATAACGAGCCATAGAAAATGACGTTCCCCTCCTCAAAGCAGCTTCAACCTCCCGTTTCAGATGGCGGTAGAAGCTCTCGACTATGTCCTTTGATACCTCGTCTAGGTTCTCCAAAGAGGACGGCGTCGAAGGAATAGCAGCCAAGAGAGCTGAAGGTGTCTGAGAAGGAGGCATAGCGGAGCTGGACGACCCTGTCAGAAGGGAAACAAACTCCGAGCGATGAGATTTCTGTGCAGCGACAATCTCCCCCTCTGCACACTACAAGAAAATGTAGCATTTATGGCGCACAATTTACGGCACGCAGTTGCTGTAAGTTGTAAATGACACTCTTTTACAGCGTGCAAATATGTACGCCGTAAAAGAGTGATTTTTTTTATCTTTTTTACGGCGTGTTTGACATGCATGCCATAATTGAAGACTCGTTTACAACATCCATTTTTGTGCGTTGTAATTGAAGACTCATTTACAACATGCTATTTTTGCATGTTGTAAATGAAGACTCATTTACGGCATACAGTTTTGCGTGTTGTAATTGAAGGCTCATTTACAACATGCATTTTTGCGTGTTGTAAATGAAGACTCATTTACGGCATGCATTTTTGCACGTTGTAATTGATGGCTCATTTACAACATGCATATTTGCGAGTTGTAAATAATTGTAATTGTTTATTTTAAAAAATTAGTTTTCCTCCTAACAAATTTTTCCCCTAAAATTTTTTTAGTTTTCTCTCAAATTCGGATTTCAAGAAAATGTTAAAAAAAAAATTCGCACCTATGTTTTTCTCCTAATACTTTTTTAATTCCCCTCCTAACAAATTTTAGGGCATGCATTTTTTTCTTTGTAAATTTTTTCTTTTCCATTTAAAATTTTAATTTCCTCCTCTAGTTTTTTTTTCAATCCCTCGAGTTTTTATTCCCCCTTAAAATCTTCAATTCTATCCCTAGCCCTTCAGCAACCTAATATGCTACCGAAGGCTGTAGCCGAAGAAGTGCCGGTGGCGCACAGCATGTCCCTCTCTCCCCTATCTTCTCTGATGGCGTCCTCTGCCGGAAACCCTAACCAGACCTCCTGCCCCTCGACATGTTCTTCAAGCCTCCCTCCCATAACCCTAATCCCAACCTCCCCCAAAACCCTAACCCTATTTTTTTACAACCCTCATCCCCAGGGCCCCTACTCCTACCCACACCCCACCCCTCCCTTTAACCAGCACCCCCTTTCTCCTTGCTCGTCGAATCCCTCCCTTTCTTCCTCCTTGCTCGTTGAATCATTCCGAAACCCTAAAAAAATGAAACGATGATCAATTGGTCGCCGGCTACAAGGAGAGCCTCTCCCGAATCTCCAGCGAGGTCCTCGATGCCGCCGACGAGCTCGAGATCCACCGGTCGACTGTCGATTCGTCGCACGCTTCCTCTTCCGGCGACGGATTCCCCGCCGATCGCCGAGTTTTACGTCGCTGGTGGGATCTCATGTCGCCAATTGGTCCGACCACTCTTCCCAGGATGAGGTGCGCTTTATTTTTTTTGGTCTGTCCATTAGAATTCATGGAGAGAAAATTTGTGTTTTCATGTAGAATTCTCAAATGATTTATCAATGAAAGCACATTATACTTTCTTCGACGAGAACACATAATAAATCCAGGAAGTATTACAATAGTTTATTTTGTAATTCGATAGTTTTTAAGAAATTATTGAAGGAAAAAACTGGTTGTAGTTTGTTGCTGGATGGAATGGAATGTATTTAACAAAAGATTTCCTAACGGCCAGTTTGAATTGCACTTTGCATTTCATTTAGGCTCCAATTGGATTTCGAAAGCAATGCAGCTAGCTTTTCTTTCCATCTAGGCCAAACTCGGTAGTCATCTGGGTTCCAAATGGTCGTGTCCGTAATGAAAGCATAGCGAGCATAAAGAAGACAGACGTTTGGGCAAATTCCTTTCCCACCAATTATAATAGGAACCGGCCATAATGGCATAAATAGCTAAACTGAGTAGGGACTTTACAACAATCCTATGAATTTCAAGAGGGAACCAAACTCAGGCCTCATCTGGAAATACCATAACTTTCTGTCGCTGATGTCTTCATGCCAATTGGCACACAGAGTCACCTTCTCACAAGGTTTAGCAGGCTCTTTTTAGAAAAAACAGGAATGCTCTTGAGGAGACCATGTACAAGACTGCGATTTTAGATTTATGATTTATTACCTGCTCACTATATTCTTATGTAATTTTGGTTTGTTTATCCGTCATGGATTTAAGTATGCGTGTTCTCGCCTCAACAAGTTTTCAATAAGCAAATTGGACATCCATTGAAGGTATAACGTTCGGGAAGTTACTAGTCAACTTTCTTTTATTTTGCAAAGCATACCGAATATTAATCAGTGACTATCTTCTTTTAACAAGTACTCAAATCTGGCATGATGGATAAAATGGCATCCATGATGCTTATATGCATGCTGCTTTGTTCTTCTGGTTTTTGATGTGGTTTATTGGTGATCATCTTCAGATCTTTTCTACCATAAAGAGTGGTTCTTAATAATATATAGGCCATAGAAGTGTTATAATCCAATGGCAATTTGTCATCGTACCTATATAGATATACCGAAGTTCTCCAACAACTGTTATGACATCCCATCTCCACCTATTGTAGTGTTGTGCTATGTGGCATAGTAGTTACTAGGAGCAGGAGATGTGGGATTAATGTTGATAACAAACATTTTTCAAATTCTAAAAAAGTACCCAAGTGACTTTGGTTTTCCATGTCATGGTTTGGTTAGTCATTTAGCCTACGTTCCTTGTGAGGCTTATTATCAGTGGTTGAAAATTTGAAACTATAATGGACAATAAGCTGGAGAGTCGGTATTAATGTCTCTAGTAGTGAATGTTTCATCATAAAATCTATATTTAAAGTGGTGGCGTGGAAGAAAGGGATATTTAAGTAGTGACTGCATTGCAGATTTTATTATGGACTTCTTATCATCCTATTTTGGAGAAAATATTTTTCTAGATTCCTTGTTGGCACACTAGTAACTGTTCTGGGAAGAAAGTTGCAAAATTATCTCACAGTTCAGAAGTGTTACTGAACTTAATTGGATGCCAGCATCATATTCAACGTATAACTCAATTGTGAGTTCAGAAAGCATACTCAAAGCTGCACTAAAGAATATCTTAACCTAGTTAACTAGTGTAAGGAGATTTCTGCCAGGGCATCTACAAATGAACTTCCAAACTAGTGTAAGAATAATAAACATATTGAGGATGGGTATATGCAGCGTCGTCACTTCAGGACATTGCAAAACTGGCAACATGTAGTACATTCTTTCCAAGCTGCAATATTGGCAACTTTGCTTGAGAGCTTATGCTGCTCATTCCATACCTTCCATGGATGTCTGAGACTGTTTCTGTTTTCAACTTTTATTATTATCGTTTCTTCCAATTTTTTACTATTATGCTTTTTAAATCTTATGTATGGTTACTCAGCCTGCACAAGACATTGTTAGAACAATATCATTAGAACAAATCTCATAGCTAACATAATCTCATAGCTTCCAGTTAATGATATGTAGATTTTGAAGTAATTGCTTTCATTGGATGTGGAAGATTTCAAGTATTTGAAGTCAGGCTTCTCCATTATGTTTGTGAGTTTCTTGCTTCTCTTTTTTATCGAAAATTCAAGTCTTAATTTTATCTTATAACTTGTTCAATTGTTCAGACATTCTCCCCAAACCCATACTTTGAGGATACAAAGCTTACAAAGGAATACCACTTCTCTGATGAAGGAATTCTTAATTATAACTGGTACTAAGATTAACTGGAAGGAGGGAGGAAAACTTTCAAATGACCTCTGGCTGAGGAAAGGTTGTTTCTTTGCCCTACTTAGATGGAGGAATAAACTAATGCCACATTAAGTTTCAACGGAAGATAACTTATGGTTCTCGACTCCCTGCTTTACTGCAACTATTGTTAAGATATACCATAATAATGATAGTAACTTCTTGAAATATAATAGAATGGTAGTTTAGTTTTATGTTGACCTACATGCTCAGTGGTAGCTCAATTTAAAGTTAGAAAATACTCTTAATTTGTTTATTTGAATTTCAGTATTCGTCTACTTTTTTTTTGTATCAAGCTTCGGTTTTCTATCATTGGCACCTGGCATTTCGGAAGGGTTAGTAATAGTATGTATCCCAACAAGCAAAGGCGTATCCGATACTAAACCCATTGTTGTTCTATGTTTACTTTGTTTCTTTTATGCTTTTTACTTTTGCTGGTATTATTTTTTCCTTACCAAGTTGGTTCTAGACTGGTCTCTAAAGGGCTCAAGCCTTCTGATTGAGAACTGATGCAAAGAATAAGTTGGAAATGCAATGCTACTTCTTCTTTTCTCTCTAAAATGTCTTTGTTATTCCTTTTTTAAATATAAATTAAATAGTTTTTCATTCTTTATTGGGCTCGGCCTCTCTCTCTATTTGGGTAGATGCAAGTACACTTTTAATAACATCATTAACCGAAGATGATATCTCAACTACTGTCAAAGTTAGATTAGTCTGGTTTTAGAAGCTCAATATATTTTCAGAAGCATCTGGGTCCTGCTTGTCTAATATTGCATCGTCAAATAAAGGCTTGTTTGCTAGTTTCTAAGTTGAAGAGAATGACTCATTGAAGAAAAGTTTGGATGAAGTAGTTAGTTGTGCAGCAAGAGACCATAGTCCTAAGAAAAAGAAGCTGAAAACATCTTGAGGAATATCTACCCTCCCGAGGAAGTAGACCAAGAGATAAAGTCTATGAAGCAGTCTGTCGAAGCTGAAATAGCTCTAGAAGGCTCTATTGGTGAAGACATATATCTATCGACAAAATCAAGAAGTTGCTAAGCAGTATAGTTGTCCGGCGCGGCCAGAAGTCCCCATTTGTTTGATATTGTAAAATTCTCTTTTTTTTTCTTGAGCTACATTTGGTATTGGAACATGTATTTTTTTTATTAAGCTACTTTTGTTGATTGTGCAATGAGGATAAAGACTAAAATATCATTAATGTACAAGAAAATAAATTTAATTTTTAGGCTCAATATGGCCCATTATTTTAATATTTTTTTTCCATTTCTAACGGTCATTTACAGCGTTCGAATGTGTGTTGTAAAAAGATGGAGATGGATTATTTACAGCATTCGAATGCACGTTATAAAAAACTGGAGGGGTCATTTACAGCGTTCGAATGCGCGTTGTAAAAAACTGGAGAGGGGCCATTTACAACGTTCGAATGCGCGTTGTAAAAAGTTGGAGATGGGTCATTTACAGCATTCGCATGCGCATTGTAAAAAAGAGGGTCAATTACGGCATGACTTTTTACGGCACCAAAATGTACTCCGTGAAAGATTATTTACGGCGTGCTTCGCGCGCTGTAAATGGTCATTTTTCTTGTAGTGGCAGCCCGAAGGAGCTGAAGACTGGATAGAGCGGAGAGTTCAATTTCCAAGAAAGGGGCAGCTTCAACCGACCCTGCATCCACCGATGCTGGCACATGAACCACCAACTCTACCGCTGGTATTTCTGTTATGGGCAGCTCCGAACTCGACCCAGTAGGGGGTCTCTCGATTTAAAGAGGAGAAGGTACACTTCTTTTTCTTTGTACGAGGTCCACCCCGATGTCCTCTACTATCCCCTCTTCCGTGGCCATGTCCACCATCGACAATGAAGGAGCAGGGCCTACAGATCCAGAACAACCGACAATCAGCTTGACTCGAAGGTTATGGAGAAAGAGTGAATGAACCTCCTTATTGGTAAGAATATGACATAGCTTACCAGGGGAGGTAGCAGAGACTGAGACTCATTCAGGACAGTCATAACTCCTCCTACTGCCCCCATATCCTTCTCAACGGCAGTACCCGAGCTGCCTGCATCTGTCGCTCCAGCCCCGGTTGCCTCCGAAAGGAGATATAGCTAGGTTGGTATACCGACCAACTACGACCCTGCAGTCCCAAGATTCGGTTCTTTAAGGTTCGCACCTTCTCTGACCAAGGTGTCCGTAGCTGGAGGAATCTCGGAAGCAGCATCGGGCTCCGGAGAAGGAATCTCGAAAGCAGCATTGGGCCCCGGAGGGTTTATTCCTTCCAAAGCCTGCAAAAAAGGAACAATCAGATAATGTCCCAAAAAGTAACATGGTGGTATATTGGGATAAAATTTGCCTCTGAGATAGTTTCGGCGTCGCTACCTTCTTTCGCAGCGTCAGGCCCACGGATCCTAATCGCGACCCGCTTCTGAGAACGAGGCCTGTCGTCGACGGCCACGCTTACTTTGTTTATGTGAAGGACTTGGCACAAAAGAAGGCAAGCGTGTCGCCAAAGTACTCGCAGGGGGTGGAGAATCATCGGAGTAATTCCCCTCTTCCGTATCAGTGGAATGAGAGTCAGAGACTTCGATAGCCTTCGCCTTTCCTGTCCTGGTCCTCTTTTTGGGTTTCTTGCGTTTTTCTTCCAACTTGGTACCGGTAATGAAACTGGTACTTGCATCGAAGTTGCAGGGAGGCCCATTCACGGAGACATGGTGGAGGGCCGCCAGGTACGAGATATGCCCCGAGCCTCCAGTGTCAGGTAGACAGAAGCTGGTTTGGGTACGGACTGTACTATAGTAATGCCAGACCCGGATGCCATCCAAGACGCCGCCCTCTTAATCCAGAAGGAGCTGGGGTTGTCCAAAAAATTGGTTGTACCCAAATTACCGAGAGTATCGACAGGGTAGGTAAGGTTCCAAGAAGACGACATTGCGGTTGCGGTACACCAGATGTGCAGGGCGAATATTCTGCAACCAGTGAAACATCTTCTCGGATAGGATCTGGGGCACGACATCGCCATCAAGATAAGCGCCTCATTTCTTCGTCGGTAAAAGACATGACCGACATAAAAAAGGAGTAGCTGTCCACCCGTGCGAGCGCAGTTCGACAGGCGGGTATAGTTGAACAGGTCCAGGGCATGTCATGGTACTGGTAGATGAAGGCATCGTCGGCCGTCGCATTACCCTCGGGGCCAGGCCGCATCAGAGAGGGGCATTGCATTAGCAGCCACCCCATCAGATAATGGTAGGGCAGCTCAATTCGGTTGAAATCCTTCGTAATGTCACGAGCTATGATTTTTGCCGTAAAGATACGAAGGCCTCGATGAATGCTGCACACCATGGCTGGGAGTAGAGTTAGCCTACCTCTGAAGACTAACTTGACAGTAGGAAGGATCAGGTTGTGGCTGATTCTCTCAATAGAACCGAAACCCCCCCAAACCACACAAATCCTCAGCCATATCATCAAAAACCCAGCCAGGATGGCCTTATTAGACAAGAGTTGGGTATCTTGATAGAAATAACTGAAGGTGTCGGTCTGGCTTTCGAATCTGTCACCGGAAGCTTTGGTCCTCTTGGCGCTTTGAACCTGAGCGACCACCTCTTCTTGAGTCAGAGGGCTCCGAGGGGCAACCCGGCCCGAGGCCCCAAGGTTGAACAGATAACTGATCCAAGCCTTGGTGTGGAGAAGGTTCCCTTCAGAGCTTTCATCCTTCTTCTTCGACATTTGCTAACAAGTGCTATGATGACATAGCACTTTCCAGTAAACGATAAAGAACTCGGAGAACAGCTGCTCTAACTCCCAAACTCCTCATTCGTGGGAGTATACTCCTCGTAAACTTCGTCTCTCCAGGGCAACTTGGAGACATCATGCATCTCGTAGAGAGCGAGCTCCATCTTTCCAGCAGGTGCAAAAAAGGTCCATGTACGACGGTTGTACATCTCGAGGAGTGCTATGAACAGCCTTAGTTTCCAGGAAGACCATAACAGGTGCCCCTACAAAGTATCCTGATACACCGTCAGAATCCAGGATGTCAAGTTAACCCATGGAGGGGAACGATGCATCCAATTCAGCAGCAATAGTCTGCCCGTGGGATATGACCCTTTGTGAGCAATCTGGTTCAAGAAGGTGTCAGCTTCAGAGAATCGATTATTGGGCCTCATCTCATTTATAAAACTGTCGGGGGCTAGTCCAACAATAGAATAACTGATTGACTCCTTGGTCACGACCGTCGACCGAGCTCGTCTATTATAATGGATATTGCCTATGAAGACTCTCTGTCGATCCTGAGTTATGGGATCCGTCATTCGTCTCTCGATGGGCACCATGTTAAAACCTAATAGGGAGAAATGGCGTTCCATCTGAGGAAGGTGAACCGCTACTCCTTTGGAAAAGAATCCCAGCTCTCAGATATCTCCAGTATGCTTGGGTTCGAGACAGTTAGAGCATCTCCGAATAAGAATGCAGGCTTCAGATGAGTGTCCCCCAGTCTCCTGGAATTCATTATCCTAAGTAGGTAGAAGAATAATTGGCCCTAGCCTCAGATTGATTTCGGGTAATCTGAGTCGACACGCGTTCGACTATATGGTTAAATCTTACACCCAAAGCAGACTGAGCGTACCCTATCAGAAGCTCCCCTGATGGAGCTGTTGGCAAGTTCACTGCAAAAAAGAAAGAATATAGTTAGAAGAAAACAAAGTGAAAGGGTCCCTTCTTTAGCTATGCGGCCTAGTCAAACAGAACCTATGCGGCCTAGTTGTGAGGAGCACATGTGGCTCAAATCAAATAAGGCATATGCGGCCCAGTCAGGCAGAGTTTATGCGATCCAGTTGTGAATACGGCTTAAAAACATGAGATGCATATGCGACCTAGTCAGGTGGAGCTTATACAGTTCAATTATATGACGGGCATGCGGCTCAGTCATAAGGTAGTTATGTGGTTCAGTTATGTAATGCTCATGCGGCTCGATCATGAGGCACTTATGCGATTCAGTTATGTAATGCTTATGTGGCTCGGTCATGAAGCATCCATGCAGTTCAGTTATGTGGTGCTCATGCGGCTCTGTCATAAGGCATCCATACAGTTCAGTGACACTTATACGGCTCAGTCTATGCGGCCCCATCACACAGAATACATGCGGTCCAGTGAGATAGAACATGCACCGATTATGCCAAAGCATAGAGGCGATACATGACAGGCCTATGCATAAAGCATGCGACATGGCCATTTAAATTCAAGTCATCATTCTCCCACCATCCTTACCCCTAATGGGGGGCTGCACGTCGGGATGAACGGGAGGAGAGTCCACAGCTCTCGACGGAGAGGCGGTCCCTTCCCTTTGGCCGCAGCGCCGGTCGATTTAGAAGCTTTTGGAGCCATGGCTGACTAGAGCAAAAAGGACGACGAAGATGATGAAGCCGAAGAAGAAGAAGTTGAAAGAAAAAAAAGAAGCTCTCTCTCCACCGTATGGCCTATATTTATAGGCCTTCAAAAGAGCGTAAACTGATAGACGTCGCTTCGATTCTCGTATCTACTAAGAGATAATGATGACTCTTGGGATTCTATCCCTTGTAACTAAAAAGACAGCCCTAAATCCAAAAAGAATCAGAGAATTAAATGCAGCAGTGACAGCTAGACAGCCTGGATGGGATCTCTCTGTGGCTCGAAGTCTCCCTGTGGCTCAAAATTTCCCTGCGGCTCGAAGTCCCCCATGGCTCAAAGTCTCCCTGTGGCTCAAAATTTTCTTGCAGCTCAAAGTCTCCCCATGGCTTGAAGCCTCACTGCGGCTTGACATATCTCTATGCTTCTTATTCAGAGTATTCCAAATTTGCAATTTGAACACTTTGAAGGGGGTCTTGTAGAAGCATAGAAAAGATAGGGTTCATATGGATCACATTACAAAAGAAAGCTGACCACATGGGTGCTCTGGGCCAGGATAATTTGGTCCGCAGAAGGAAGAGCCGCATAACAAACTCTGCGGTCCAAAATGCCCCAAATTCCATGCGGCTCATCATTGATGTCTCAAACATATTAAAATACGACCAAACTGATTCAGGCCACAGAAGGAAGAGCTACTTATGCGGCCAAGCTGATCAGCCACTGGAGCCCCGCTGACAAAGCTGACACTTCTGACAAAGCTGACACCTCTGACAAAGCTGACAACTCTGACACATCCTGACAAAAAGATGAAGATAAGACGTGACTTTTCAAAAAAGACAAGAAGTGTCATGTCACCAGACATAGGGCCCACGTGCCTGAGAGTTCATACGGTCTGAGGCATGGTCCGCAGGGGTGTCATACGGCCAGGGGGACTGCGACCTGAGTTGCATGAACCTTATACGGCCCAGAATACAGGATCTATGCGGCCCAAAAGTCTCCAAGCTTCATGCGGACTGGTGGGACTGTTGGTAGGACACGTGGCTGAGGGAGACTGCGACCTGAGCCGTACGAGTCTTATGCGGCCCAGCATCGCCGAGCATTAAAAGACAAAGAAGACCTATGTGGTCCAAAATGCCCCAAGCTCTATGCGGCCCCTCATTTGCTCTCTTGAACAGATTAATTCTATTCTGTGATAGGACACGTGGCAAGTTGACCAAGTCTCAACCACCCAGATTTACTACAACAAAGAAATCTTAACAAACCACCAGATGGCAGCCAAAGACCGAGTCTTTGTGTGCTGTTACAGCCACGTGGTCACGAGACCATCTATACGCCCAAAATACACTTTGTTCCAAAATTATTATAAATAGCAGGATACCACACCCATACAAAAGGCTGGCAATTTCTTCAAGAGCAAAGACTGTATCTGATAGTCCAAGGAGTAAGGCAGAGTTTCTACACTTCTCCCGAGCCTCCACCGTCACCCCCCAGAATCAGAACTAAATTGTACTTATATTGTTTCCTAGGATTTCTTTCTAGGCTTTCTGTTGTACTTTCAAAGTTTGCAATCAAAACTAGTTCCTCTGTAGTTCTTGTTTGATAATCAATGGCAAACAATGCACAGGACCTAGTGGCATGCCAAACGGAGCTGTAATGGCAGAGATACAAATCCATAAAATTGGCTTTACAAAACTGTCCAAAATAAATACAATTATTCGGGCAACTTGGTGGACGATTTTGACCTATCAAATGAACGAATTAACGGCTAAAATGTTAGATGAAGGTAGATCTATATACTGAGATTGAAACGGTGGAAAGAGTTCGATGATCTAACGATCGGATCGCCCAAAAAATACGTATGAAGTTGCTGCCATGAAGTACACTTTTGACTTCACAATTCGTGCGTCACGTCGAGATTTCGGTTAAAATGTCGAAATCGACTTACTGATGCACTGATCGTTACCGGGTTGGTGCATGGTGGTGCGCGGGAAGTGGCATACGGCCACCACACAACGGCAGGCGGTCTGGCCGTTACTCGTAGGCGACGCACGTGCGCCACAGCAGCAGTACTGCTCTCCGGCTTGCAGCAGCTAGCTACTGTCGCGGGGTGACGTCGGGGCACGCGTACAACTGCGAGATGGTGCACGGCCGTGGGCGGCAGTCTGGAACTCGCCAGGTTTGTGGTCATGGGGGCGTAATCGCCCGACCTTCGTAGCCAGCATTGCAGTCGTCATTACTGTTTTAAGGGCACTGTCACGTACGAGGGCGTGGCACAGTACATCGCACGGGTCACGAGAATCATCGACGATGGTGCACGGCCTTCACTGTGCTGCTACAGCACCTGCATGCGCTCGTCGTACACATACAGGTGGGCGATCGTGCGGGTGCGTACACTAGTGGTGATGGTGATGCTCTTGGGAGCTAAGGCTTATGGAAGAAGAGAAGAAGAATGAGAAGAAGAAGAAGAATAGTAAAAGAAGAGAGATGGGGGGCTGTCGGTTTCAGGCAGTGAGGAGAACAGTAGGTAGAAGTTTGCATAAAAATAGAAAGTTTAGTAGGTGAGAGAGGAGAAAAGAAAAATAGTTTTGGAGAGTTATTGGTTTAAGTGTATATAAAGTGAATGGGAAGAAGAGGGAATTGTATTTAATGAAGGAGAGAGAGGGTGTATGGGAGTTAGGTCGGCTGCTATGGGGAGTATTAGGGTTTTAGGTTGAGTATGTTGTCATGTAAAAAATGGGTGGAGTGGATTGATGAAGGATAAACCAAAGGCTAGGCTAGGATTTAAAGTAGCTATATGATGATGCATAGTACTTATACAAAGAGGGAAAACTTGGTGTGTGGTATTTTGGTGTATCAGAGGGTGTCCCCATGAATTTGAGTTGGTGTTTTGGTTCGATTGGGCTAGGTTTGGATTTGGTGCAAACCTGACTACAAATTTAGTTATTTATAATCAGTGGTGAAATAGTAGTATGCGGGAGATCAATTGAATGGCACGCAAGTGGCATGTGTGTAGCAGGTTCAAAATAGGTCAAAATCATATATTAGGTAGATTAGATTGGACCGATGTTGAGCCCTAAAATTAAATTAGAAGTTAGGTCATATTTTTGGGTAGATAATCAAATGGCCTAAATTGACCCAAAAGATATGCGATATAAATAGAATACAAGGGTACAAGTTTGGGTGGAACATGATATATCAATATGAAGATAAACTTGTCGAGATCAAAACTCATGAAGAATGTTTCGAGAGATTGTCATCCCTGGCGCTCCAAAAATCAAAGTCACAGAAAAGTATATTTAATAATCAAACCTAATTATAAATAAAAATATTTATTAAAAATAATTCATTTAAAAAATTTAAATCAAACCCTAAAATCCATGGGGCTTACAACCTACCTACTTTAGAGAATTTTGTCCTCGAAATAACAATAAAACTAATGGAACTGGGGATTCCCAGGACCCTTCCTTTGGTGTGCGCATTGATCGATAGAAAGTTAAACAGATCTAATACGTGTTCTAACCCTTCATAGACGGAAACTAGGGTTCACGAATTATACCTGCGGCGGAAAGGAGACAAGTAATTTCTGGCAATCTCGAGCGGTATGATTCCTGTTATTCGTATTACGTATTTTGGAATACGTGTACGTATTTATTCTTGTATTGCATGATCCCTGGCTTAGTTTTATTCCTGGCTTGGTTTATTCTTGGTTCGGGTTGGCTTGATTTGGTTTGGGGTTGCTTTTGGTTCATCATGGACAAAAGGGTGAACCCTCCTACCTACCACCACCACTACCATTTATTAACCCCACTTTCTTCTCTCTCCTCATTACTTTTCTTCTTCCTCCATTAACTTCCTCACCTACCAGGAAGGTCTAGGAAAGTACAACTTGCTTCATGGAGGATCTCCAATTGTATTGCTTCATTCTCTTCCTTACAGCATTTTAACTTACTTTAGTACTTGGCATTTCCACTTTCCATGGCTAGATTCTTGTAGATCTAAGTCTATTTTATTTTTAGATTTCTTGGGTTTTGATCTACTTAACCTTGTCATTTCTGAGTTTTGATGGTTCTATGTTGTAGAGCATTTCGTTCTACCCCATTTTGACCTATGGAAGTTCGGATTTGGGCTCCGGATGATGGAGTTATGGAGCTTGAGAACTTGGCTCTCATGGTGTTCTTCTTCTCAGAAGTTTGGAGAAGATGAACTGTGCTTGACTTGACCGCATGAATATTTCATGCGGCAAGAGGGCCGAACTCATCTAGCCGCATAATACTCTGTTCTCTTGAGCCGCATATACTTGCTTCCTGTTGGCCGCATGAGGACTTCCTATTCAGCCGCATAGGCTGAGTTTCATTCCGAGCCGCATGGATCCATTTCTATCAGCCGCATGGAACTCGCTTGACCCTAGCCGCATGAGAATCCACTTCTCAACCGCATGAATGCTAAGACTTAGTCACATGCGCCCCTTCCCCCTTCCTGGCCGCATATACCTGATTGATGGCCTGCCGCATACGCACAGCTTCTCCGCTAGCCGCTTGAGCTGCTCTTGTTCCGAGCCGCATGGGCTCTTAACCCCGACCCGCATGGACTTCTTTCCCCCAGCCGCATGCATTCCCTTAGACCCGAGTTTCCTCCAGCCGCATGGGCTGCTCCCTCCTCGGCCGCATGAGATTATTCTTGGCCGCCTATGCTCGAGCCGCATGGCTCTTACCCTGGCTTATATTTTATTATTTAATGATTATTATTAACCCGTACTTGTAACGCCCTGTGTAACTTGAGTTCCTATAGCATTTACCTTACCCTATTGTATATTTTTACGCTCATTTTATATCCTTACGCCATTTGTTCCGAACTTGATAATCCCGATTTGATTGGCATGATTGAAATAACAATTGTACCTGGCACGGTGTGACCAAGAACTGACATGCTTGATAGTGGCCCGTCGTGGTGCACTCTTGACCTGATAACTTGACCTGATAACTTGACCTGCTATACATGACACGACAGTGACCCGTAGTGGTGTACTCTTGACAAGTACCCTGACATGCTTGATAGTGGCCCGTCGTGGCGCACTCTTGATAAGTAATAATGATAATGATGGTGGCCCGTCGTGGTGCACTCTTGATAAGTAATAATGATAATGATAGTGGCCCGTCGTGGCGCACTCTTGACAAATCAATTCATTGGCCTGGACACCGTGGATGTTTATGCTTGTATAAACTACTGGTCCGGTTGTGTCTTGCATTATGTCTAGGGCATGATCCCTGAGTACCACGATCAGGGATTCATACTGAATCTGGCTAGGTTAATAACTAGATTGATCAAATAGTTCATGGAGAATTTTCCAGTTACCTGTTGCCCCTTTGGCCCCGGCCTTATATATATACATGGGATTTGTTGCTATCCGTCGAGATGAGCGCACTTCCAGCCCGTCGTCGAGTGTGGTACCTTAGGACACATGTATCTTACTACAGTGTGTCTGCTATATCATGCTATCTTTTTCCTTTTCTTGCTGGGATCACTCAGGTAGTAACAGACAGGTAACCGAACTTGGAATTTTCATTGCATCTTGCTAGTAACTAGGCCTGTGATAACCCTAGTTAGTTAAAGTATCAAGCCGTACTTACTGCTTGGCCGTGAATGATTGGATGGAGTCTAGTCTTGTCTTGATCCTGTACCATATTGTTACATGTCCTGATTTCTTATATTTATCTTGCCGATAAATGGTAGGAGAAACCAAGTTCCATTCAGATGAAGGGTTACAACCCCGGTCCTTGTTTGGTTTACGGGTTGTAACCTAGTTATCTGAATAGTCCCATGGTTATCTCATCGTATATCACCTGTCATGCTGGATACGTTTTACCTTACTAACAAGATTTGGAGATGAAGTTCTATTCAGGTGAAGGGTTACAACCCCGGTCCTTGTTTGGTTTAAGGGCTGTGACCTGGTTACTTGAATGGTTTCTTCGTACTCGGTTTGCCATTGTTATTCTTTTAATATCAAGCCTTAATTACTGTCTTTTATCCGTAATTATATTCTTGTGCTAATTGCTGGTTTTAGTTCCTAAGTGAAGCCTCCTTTGTGGCACTTGCTCTTTCTGGGGTCTGACCCAGCTGGTTTTGTATGGCCAGATACCGGAGCAGCACCAGAGGATCTACCGACCTTCCAGCCATATGGTGACCACTAGAGGGAATCCTGGCAACGAGTGGGTTTATTTTGGCTCTCCCACTCTATTGTAAAATTATTCTTTTGAGGCGTTTAGCCGCCGAGCAAGTGTTAGCTCGTATACATTTTTACTTACTCTATGCCTACGGGCTGTAACATGATTGGCAACCTAGGGTTGATCATGTATGACTAAACTCTTGCTAGTCCTCACATTTTGTAACGACTAGCTTCATGATCAGCTGAATATGTAATGTTTGGGACGCCTTACTATTGTATATTTGGTGATCTTATATCTTGTAATATCCACTTAATTGCTTGTGATTGAGATACTAGGCTTGTTATTGACCATAAGAGACTGATGGGTTGTAGATAAACCCTCATATATCTAGACAGCCGTGACCGTATAGTGGAGTGGTTCCTATTTCATTATACGTAACTGGCTATGTCTTTCCCCGCTCTCCAGTGTTCTGGTTCTGGGGCGTGACAAGCGGACGACCCCAAGATCTTATGCACGTATTCCTTCCTCGAGTTGGACGTCGTGTGGGCGACGATCTTCCAACCTTTTCTTCTCCTTGGCAGCCCTCTCTTTCTCTCCTTACGTGAATCACGAATTTAGAGAAAGTTTCAGATTTCTGATCGGTAATATGGCGGCCAGAGAATAGAGGATATATATAGGCTACGGCAGGGACCATGAGGAGAAATTAGGGTTAGGCCTCCTAACGGATCTGGATATCCCGTGTTCAGCCCGAACACACAATCCAGGCCCATTAACAATAGCTCGGTCCACTAATGAGCTATTGTTGCACTACCTCCCTAATCCCAAATTATGTTTGTGGGCTCCTTTTATTATATGCTCGTTTGGCTCCCCATGTTAAGATATCGTATGTCCGTCGATCAAATTATGTTACTGACAACTATATTGATTCGACATCTTTTATCCTTAAGTAGTACCACTCAACTTTATTTGTCATGTCGGATATAATCCACCTGCAGGGTTTACATGACAATCCTTATGAGCTCCTTAAGGGACATCATCAACCCGATGTATCGGGACATGGATTCCATTTATAATCAATAGCACATCATACATACAATGTTATTACCCAATTCATATAGGTTGTTGATCCATAATGAATTTTACTCTTTTATGAGTCAAAATAATGCGCACTGCATATACATGTCCGTTATTATATCCGGGTTAAGAGCACAAGCATCCATAATAACAGAGGTGTTTGTTCTCTTATGTAGTCAGTACAAGGAGAACAACCTCAAGTGGTCCTGTTCAATACACACAAAGTGTACTAGTGTAAACCTATAGTCAAGATAGACTAATACCATATTACACTATAACCTTTCCAATAGATTGTCCAAGTCCATCTAGGTTGTGAACTATTTATATACTCTATAGGAAACTAATAATATGATCTTCTGTGTGACACCACACACCATATTATCTACAATATAGAATATCAGACATTTGTATTAACACTTGCAACAAATACAATATGCAAACATTTGCCCATATGATTCTCATTCAAAATTTAAGGAAATAAGGTTACTAAAAAGTGATGCTTTTAGTATATAACCCTAACAAAAACATAGTATAAAAGGATAGAAGATTAATATCTAAGGAGTCAAGTACGACTAGTCGTACATGGTTCATGTGGGAGGCTGATGCCACTAAGATCTATGGTGTGTATCCTACTAAATTCCAAATGCACTTCGACTTTATAAATACAACAACAAGACCATGGTCATGATTCTTACTAGCAAGGTTTTAGAAAGAAATACCGGAATTTAGGTATTACAGTCTACAAAAATCCTAGGTACTATCATGGTACTATTGGTCAATAACTCTATAAGGGAATTACTATCAATTCAGGGCTAAACCTATATGGGTCAGAGTTTCACAGGAAAATGGGATTGATTCGGTTGGACATACTAGAGCGAGGGGCAAAAAAGGAATTGTGAACAAGTTCAAGTGAATCATGAACCAGAAAGTTACAGATCACGGTACGGAGAGTTTTAAAAAGTTCTATAACAGATTTTCTACAAAAACATGGTACGATTAAGTAGATGCTTGATCAGGAATTTGGAAGGAATTGTTTCTTAAGATAATATGATCATTAGGCAGAAGAGGTCTGAAATCAAGGTTTTGGATTTGAGATTGATATGGCTATGGGAATTAGGGTCTTCTAAATCGTATTCATTAGAATGATAAAAGCTAAATCACGCAACCATGATTTACGAGCTTAGAAATAGGAAGGAAAGAATATGGATACGTCTAAAACAAATACGGTAAGTTACTTAGAATAATCTAAAAATCAAGCGGGCTGAGATAATTGCACACCAATTCATACTATGATTTAGCCTATCTATCAGGTTCCTAGGATAACATATGATCCATCCAATTTGGCTAACCAATCTTAATCCAAAATCAAACCCATAGCATTCGAAAGTCCTCAATGTCATCCACTTTCTATTAGTGCACTCTATTTCTTCTCAATTATAATTTTTGCTAACTCAATATCAAGTGGCTCATAATGTAATATACCAAGGTCTTTAAACGTCTTTGATTCTTGAATATTTAATTCTTAACTTATCCTCTATGAAATATCTCTATCTTAAAGAAATTTCCATCCACTATGTACTTACTCAGCTCTAGATTCTATTTATCAAACTATTTATGATTACTCCACCTCTCCATCTTGAAATCCTTTCTTCTCATCTCATGCCATAATCTCGTTCAAATGCTTACAATTTTCCATATCAATATCCTCGCATTTCATTATCATTTTTCTAATCTTACCTCTATGTCACAAATTTGTATCGTCTATCTCCTCGAGATAATTTCTCATTCTCTATTGGATCTCAATTTAGAGATCTTGCTTAGGGAATAGTTCTCTCTGTAATCATCATTATGTCATCTTGGATAATCATGGTCATAAACCTCGTCTTGATAACTTTTCCTTAAATTTCAATCTTATTAATCTTCATTTATTCAGACCAAACGTATTGTTCCTTATAATTCTCTCTTCCTATATATCCACTACTTATCCTCAAACGGATACAATGTTCCAGTTGTCATACCTCTAGTATTCATAACTAGCCTGCAATGATAAGGGTTTACTAGTCTGCCCCTTGAGGTACGGTTCTAACTCTATTCCTAGATCATTGGCTATGATTAATCATCGAAGATCATGATCAATTCTTAAACTTGATCAGCCTGAAACTCCATGCTATACAAGTCTTAAGTCATATCCAATAACAGCCTAACTAATATTCTAACTTATCTATCCATAAGCAATTATACGCTTCTCACAAGCACGCCTAACTATTTGCTAGGAAAAATTTAAAGCTTGGTCGAATAAGTACTTATATCTAATACATCTATCATAGTCTAACTCTATTGATCGTTCTTCTAGTTCTTATTTCCAATAGTTCATTCAAGGTTGACCCAGCAAATATAGAGATCGTTGACTAGTCCAACATAGTCTTACACACTCAACGATCATATTTCTCTCTGATATTGTTAAATCAACAATAATCTTCCTATGGTGGTTCTTCATCATCCCCAAAAAATTTCCCATTATATCATACTTCTGAATTCTATATCCTCTACGTAAATTCCTCAAATTTAGTACAACATAACTCCAAATGTTTATATCTAGTCATGATCATCATGCTTCATCAATTTGTTTTATCCAGTTGGAATCCTCAGACTTTGTTTTCTACCATCCATCAGGTTTGTACTCTTCAATCTACAGTCCAACTGTGCCTTCCTTCAAGTCGTATTCCTACTCATCTCATCCATTTGATCAAGGAATCTTTATATTCTTCTAATCATCTCGGGTGGATCATGTTAACTTCTATTCCAACTTAGGCTAGCCTAAACAAGAGCGACATGGTTTAGTCTCATGATCCTTGTATTTTCTGTCATGGTTAAGCCTGGTACCGTACTCTATTCCACATCCTATCTTAGAGGAGTGTCTATACAAGTCTACTCACCTTAGATAATTACCTAGTCTTGTCAAGCCTGTGTTACTATATCCTTCGAGTAAAACTTTCTAGCTCAATGTGATAATTTATATGATGTCGTTGAATCACCAATTTACGACTCAGCAAGTCATTCAACCAGAGGGATTTTCCTATAGAACCTAAACCTCGATAGAAATGTCCTTCTTACTATCGGTTTATCTAGTATAGATGTTTATCCAACCCTTAATACCCCGAATAATCACCTACAAAATATTCTATCTGCCCTAGTCACATTCAATCATAAGATAATGATGAAGTTATCGTCAACACAAGGGTTCGTCCTTCCAAAAGAGGGAGAGACGAGAATTCATAAATTGTAATTCAAGAATGATATGATTGAGAAAAATATAAATTTTTAAGGGCGATAGTAGAAGTCAAAGGGATTTCCAATAGCAGTAGCAGATTGAGATTCTATTATATTATCCTAATGCAGGCTCGTCCGGTACAGTAACGTAACCAAAATGATTTATCTCGACCTGCATGGGCCACCACTAAAACATGTCATGTCCCAGTTCTAAAATATATAGGAACTTGAGGCGCGAGCATTCTAGCTAATACGATCTAGGATAAGTTCCCAATTTAATGGACTTATTCCTAGACATACTATGCTGTCAAGGGTACTAAAAGTAACTGCTCAACTATATCTCAATCCACAGTAATGAAGCAAAATGAACATAATATATTAAAGTTGGTCACCCAGTAATATACATGTTCGAGCAAGCTCGAGAAAGGAATAAGCTCAGAAAAAATAGGCTACATAGCAACATGAAACAAATAAAGGTGAAATATATACAGAAAAGAGTAAATAGAAATACCAAGAACACACACACACACACACACACACACATATAAAAAAATATGTATATATATATATATATATATATATATATATATATATATATATACCTGAAACCTTGGTGCATCACGCAACACCTGCCCAGCTACTCTATACTAATTGCTTAGTAAATACCTGGAGAGAACACCAGGTTCTCAGCGAGACGTAACAAGGTATAGAAATACATACCATAATATGGACTGAATAAAATAAAAAAATTGAATCATAATATGGTCCAATATTCAGTCATCAATCAGTAAACCATTTCTCTGACCAATCCTGATCAATGGATGGCATACCAGCCCATGATAAGACACTGACCCATGATACGGTCCAATATAGGTACACGAACTAACCATTCTATGTGAATGCATGTTGAAGAGAACTTTTAAGCGTATAGGTAAGCGAATAAGGGAATTGCATCAAAACATGGGCCGACGTCGGATCACGAGCCGATGTAAACATACATGCACTAGTATACCTCCCGACCGTACCTAGGGCGCAGCTAGTGGCCGCTGCCGGACATATCCCTAGTGCATGTATGGCCCATAACCGGGTCCCACTGAGGCTAAAATAATATAATTGTCTGTCCCATATGCCTACTGATTGTCTTTCCCGCCCCAAGAAATGTACAAGTCATATCCACGACTCAGACAATCCATATCTCAATGTGAGTCTCTAACCTAGACATCATCCAACTCTATATGTACCGACACATGAACCGCTCGTACCGATGATTAGTCAAATACGTCAGTTCATGCCAACACAATGTCCTTCACTCAAAGTGTCGTGTAATATCTCGTATCGAGTCATAGAAGTTATTGGGGTAACTTCACAGTTTTCGGGTACGTCTACTAACTCACACACCCATAACATCGATGATATCATCGATAAAACCCAAGTCATCCTTGGATACACACTACCAGTGTCACCAACTAACAATACAAGAGTAGATATAAATAAGGTAAACATAACAAGTATGGCAAGGTATCTTGTCTGGGATGAAACAATAATCCGATGATGTCCTGTAGGCAAATCGTCAAGTCCAAGGAATGTAGCGACATAGGAGTCTCCATGAACGTCGTCGGATGCTAAAACAACATCTGCAACATTCCCCGAATAAGGAAAATAGCCAGAATAGACTACCTATAAGTCCAATTCTGGACACAGGGGCAAAATAGTAATTTTGGGTCAAAATGCGGTCCATCGTTAGACCCACCTTGCACCAAAAAATGTCCAAGGATCAAAGTCATCAAAATCTAGCAAATTTTATGTTTATGAGTCCAGAATGATGATACAAATCCAACGGTATATCCAAAATTGTATTTCGATAAGCCGATCTCAAGATGACCAGTTGACTCGGACGTTAGAATCTAGTTTGCACAGAAATACGTATCGAAGCCCATGTCCACTAAATCTAACAAAGTATAACGAGTCCAGAATGATGATACGAACCCAACGGTATATCCAGAATTGGATTCCGATGAGTCGATCTCAAAATGGTCTGTTGACTCGGACTATGGAGCCCGATTTGCACCAAATGCGTATCGGGGCCCACGCCATCCAAATCTAGCAATCTATGTATGAATTTGGGTTAAAACGATGCCACGAGTCTACTAGTGGTGTCATAATTGGACTCCAGAGTCCAGGGTCAAAAATTAGAATTTTACAAGTTGAAAATTACGAATTTGGATGGCCAACTTTGGCATCAAATTCAATCAATCAAACGAGCTCACAATGAAATAAAACTTTAATGACAAGAAGTTGGTTATACTAGCTGTGCATAGGAACTAGTGGCGTGCCAAACGAAGCTACAATGGCAGAGATACAAACCCACAAAGTTGGCTCAATAAAACTGCCCAAAATAAACACAATTATTCTGGCAACTTGGTGGCTAATTTTGACCTATCAAATGAACGAATTAACAGCTGAAACGTTAGCTGAAGGTATAGCTATATAACGAGATTGCAACAGACGAAAGAGTTCGATGATCTAACGATTAGATCGCCCAGAAAATATGCATGAAGTTGCTGCCATGAAGTACACTTCTGACTTCACAATTCGCACGTCACATCAGGATTTCGGTTAAAATGTCAAAATCGACTTATTGATGCACTGATCGCTGCGGGTTGGTGCGTTATGGTGCACGGGGAGTGGCATGTGGCCACCGTATGAAGGTGGGTAGCCTGGCTATTATTCGTAGGCGACACACGTGCCACAGCAGCAGCGCTACTCTCCGGCTTGCAGCAGCTAGCTGCTGTCGGGGGTAACGTCGGGGCATGCATGCAACTGCGAGGTAGTGCACGGTCGTGGGCGGTGGCCTGGAACTTTCTGAAGGTGCATGGTAGGGGGCATGGTCGCCCGACCTTTGCATCCAGCGTTGCAGTCGCCACTACTGCTTTAAGGACACTGCCACACGGAGGGCGTGGCACAGTGCGTCACGTGGGTCACAGGAATCATCGACGGCGGTGCGGCCGTCGTTGTGCTGCTGTAGCGCCTGTATGCGCTCATCGTGCGCACACAGCTGGGCAGCCGCATGGGTGTGTGCACTAGTGGTG